>LUCW03000494.1:0-15618 GCA_001586965.3 Sphaeroforma sirkka
ATATTAATATAAAAATATATGTTATAGCACATGACATGGCCAATCAGTTATACCAATGCACCTCTTTTGCTCTCAGACATCTTACCACCACAGAGTTTAGGGTTCTTAAAACGGTCTTCTAACATATCACAACGTCACAGCGTCTGCTATCACCACACAGCATCTTTCATTGCATCACACAAACTCTCTCGTCGTATCATAGCGTCTTCTTACGCATCACATCGTTGTGCTGTTTCTTTGTGCATGTGCGTGCAGCTCTTCGTAGTTCCAAGTGGGATGAGGCATTGGCCACTAAGAACATCCTAGCAACCGTGCAGAATGGACTGGCGGCAAAGTCAACTGGGCGTGTGATCTCATCGGTAAGCATTCATCAAAGTCTGAAGCGTAGTGATATAGTTTGATGTCCACGTAGCGTTCATTCGGCAATGTTTTGTTCATAGCTCAATAGCATGCATGACCACATTAGGGTTTTGCATGACCATATGTATATGCATATTAACGTTAGCTCAGTGGCGTGCGCGAGAGCATGTTGACCCACAATTCCGTTTGTATATTCGTATGTGTACTGATTCAAATGTGTGTATGTCATCGACAATTTTCGACACCCACAACCGCGACTGCACCAATTCAACATAGTTGTCACTCGTGTCACACATGTTCATGTGTAGATTCTCATAACTATGATTTTTGTGTTAAGTGCCGATATTTATAAATTCATACACTTCTATGTGATTGACATTTGTGTCATGGTATTGTCCATGCGTTCATGCACGCATGTAGGAAACAGAGCAGTGTAATATATATGAATATATATAAATATATATATCTTATATATTTTATATATATATATACATATGTATATACATATATATGTTGATTATATTGAGGCATGCAAATGCATGAATTAATATATATCCCTATTTGCCTACATATTCATGCCTATGCTTGTGGAAAGCTGTGTGTTCTAAAGCTATATTGCAAGTGTGTATGTATTTTCTTCGTCCAATAGATACCATCTCTGTTATGTTTAGCTTCTCCGCCAATACCTACTGTGTAAGCCGCAGACTACACGTGTGTGAAGAATAATATAAGTCGTATTCATACAGTGTCGTCTGACATGTATCATCACGTACTTCACCAGTAGCTATATACAACTTGATGTATATGGAGTGGAAATTCTGGATCTCTTTTGGCTACCATATTCATTTCGTCCTCAATTGCGTATCTATCCTTTATGCTTTTGAAATGTTCTTTCAGCCTCAGAGCTTAATGATTCCCCATCGCACTTTTCCTCGATTCTAACTCAAAGTGTTTCTTGAGCAGCAAGGCGCGCAGCTGCCACCGCCCAGCCGTATGGACAATTGGAAGGGCCAATGGAACCAGCATGTATACTCGGCGCACCACCGATTGGTTCTGGACCAGCGGCCCTTCTTCGAGGACACGAGGGCAAAGATCAGCGAGTACATCAAAACCAAAACCGCTTGAACAGTATAATAAAAAAATTGTATGTCTCATACGTATCCTTGATACTATCCTTGATACTCTAAATCCGTGAACATCCGTGAACAGAAGGCGCGCATGCCCTCTTAGGTATAACTGATTCAGCACATATCTGTGATTTCTCGACCTTACGAATTTTCAACGATCGTCTCGTTGTGAATGTATGGCTGTCTTTCTCTATATAGTCTCCTTCTTTCTATATAGTCTTTTTCTTTGATTATAATCTTAGAATTTAGCATCTAATTAACACCAGTACATAGAGCGGAGCGCACGCGTAGCGGTCTGGGTCAGTACAGTATGATCGGTGGTATGCAATTCGCAAGTTTGGCAATCTGAGTTGCAATTTTTTTTTGCAATGAGCCTAGACGAACGCGTTCGAAGCCATCTTGAAGCAGAACTAGAAATTCGTACTCAGAAAGAAAACACCTGAATTTGTTTCAAAAAATAAATGTATTTTGTATCTATGCATTCATTTCCATACACTAAAAGGTTTTAGGGTTTAGGGTTTAGGTACCTTTATTTGTTTACACACTATTGCTATATACAATGGCTTGTGTCCGAAGACCTGTGGCGGCCGGCAGGTGTCGCAGTTTGTGCCTTAATCCCTGTTTTCTCAGGTAGAGGCTAACTGAACTGTCTAATGGCTGAGTTGTTGCGCTGCGTTTAGTTTGCTATGTGGCTTGGTTTCTTTGGGTATGTAGTTCTATGGGTTGTTTTAGTAGTAGTTTGTAAATCCTAACTGGTTGGAAACAAGTGCTGAGAATATACTATGACCGATTTGCATTTCGTATTACTGAATATGAGAGAGAGACCAGTAGCGGCACTACTGTCTCGGACTCACTACCGCATCACCGGGTTGCGATTTGCAGCTGTGTCTGCCGGTAGGCGCTTGAGGCGGATGTGTTCTAGGAGGTGGGCGTTTTCATCGCAGGATGTTTGTTGATATAATTGCTATTCAGCTTTAAGTCAATGCAAATCTGTCGTAGGCATATTTGCCAACACTTGGTAAAATCAGGTGGATCTAGACTGCTAGTGATATAGAGAGAGTGATATCTATTGGGATGTTGTTTTCTAAATCCTGATCTATATCGAACAGGGGTGAATGTGGTGGTTGGGTAGTGTGCGTTTCCAATACTGTGGTGTGATTATGTACGCTGCTGCCTCTGGGTGAAGCGTATTGAAATCTATTTGCGGATTATCAATCCACAGTACTCTATTGGGTTGCTGGCCACGATCTATACTAGCCAGTGATGGCCATATAAATTCATTGCCTGGGTGTGCACCATTTACACGTAACGTATGAACTACAGTAGTCATGAAACGCGGCACTGGAAACACTTTTTCTATGAGTATGTTTGGTTCTATCGGTCCCTTGTGTATATATACTAGTTGATCGTGAATCGTTAGCATGTCTGTATAGCGCTTGCGACTACTAAGTGCATCTAGCAGTGTCTTATTAACTACTACGCCTTTCTGTGGTGCGATCAGTTTTACAAAACTCTAACACGAAGGGACATGTAAAGTGTGTGGGAGTGAACTTTCTAGCGCTACAGCCGATGCATGCGAGACCTGCCGGGGTCTTTTCTAGCGTGAAACAGAACCTGTGTAATATGTAGAACAGGAAGATCGTCGGAACTCGGAAGAGAAGACTGCTGAAGCTGTGATGTTCCAGCGGTGTGTCGAATCGGTAGCGTTCTTCTTCGCCGGGGTAGATGAGCCGAAATCTCAGCTCGCGTGCTGCCTCGCGGTGTAGCGCACCTTCGATTTTAGGGTTTAGGGTTTAGGTACCTTTATTTGTTTACACGCTATTGCTATATACAATGGCTTGTGTCCGAAGACCTGTGGCGGCCGGCAGGTGTCGCAGTTTGTGCCCTAATCCCTGTTTCCTCAGGTAGAGGCTAACTGAACTGTCTAATGGCTGAGTTGTTGCGCTGCTAGTTTGTTTGCTATGTGGCTTGGTTTCTTTGGGTATGTAGTTCTATGGGTTGTTTTAGTAGTAGTTTGTAAATCCTAACTGGTTGGAAACAAGTGCTGAGAATATACTATGACCGATTTGCATTTCGAATTACTGAATATGAGAGAGAGACCAGTAGCGGCACTACTGTCTCGGACTCACTACCGCATCACCGGATTGCGATTTGCAGCTGTGTCTGCCGGTAGGCGCTTAGGGCGAGTGATGTGTTCTGGGAGGTGGGCGTTTCATCGCAGGATGTTTGTTGATATAATTGCTATTCAGCTTCAAGTCAATGCAAATCTGTCGTAGGCATATTTGCCAACACTTGGTAAAATCAGGTGGATCTAGACTGCTAGTGATATAGGAGAGAGTGATATCTATTGGGATGTTGTTTTCTAAATCCTGATCTATATCGAACAGGGGTGAATGTGGTGGTGGTTGGGTAGTGTGCGTTTCCAATACTGTGGTGTGATTATGTACGCTCTGCCTCTGGGTGAAGCGTATTGAAATCTATTTGCGGATTATCAATCCACAGTACTCTATTGGGTTGCTGGCCACGATCTATACTAGCCAGTGATGGCCATATAAATTCATTGCCTGGGTGTGCACCATTTACACGTAACGTATGAACTACAGTAGTCATGAAACGCGGCACTGGAAACACTTTTTCTATGAGTATGTTTGGTTCTATCGGTCCCTTGTGTATATATACTAGTTGATCGTGAATCGTTAGCATGTCTGTATAGCGCTTGCGACTACTAAGTGCATCTAGCAGTGTCTTATTAACTACTACGCCTTTCTGTGGTGCGATCAGTTTTGACACAAACTCTAACACGAAGGGACATGTAAAGTGTGTGGGAGTGAACTTTCTAGCGCTACAGCCGATGCATGCGAGACCTGCCGGGGTCTTTTCTAGCGTGAAACAGAACCTGTGTAATATGTAGAACAGGAAGATCGTCGGAACTCGGAAGAGAAGACTGCTGAAGCTGTGATGTTCCAGCGGTGTGTCGAATCGGTAGCGTTCTTCTTCGCCGGGGTAGATGAGCCGAAATCTCAGCTCGCGTGCTGCCTCGCGGTGTAGCGCACCTTCTTCCTTGTTTGGGTTCTTTTTTGGTATAGAAAATCTTCAATTGTCTGTATAGTTTATAATATGGATAAAAATAGATGTTCTCGCGAGCGAGCATGGTGAGTCCCATCGGGGTGAAAACGGATTTGCGTTTGTTCATATAGTCTTGCAGTGGATTTCTGATTGACATTCTACTAATATGATTGATTAAACTTACACATTGCCACTCACACAGTGCCTGAGCATCAAGCAAGCCACAAAATTTGATCGAATTACGCATAGTAGGTGTGAAACTCTTAGGCGGGTCTTTCTGTGCCGCTGTGGATGTAATATATCCTACAGCACGATGGAGCACAAAGTTTAGTTGGAATAACTGTTTGTCTATCACTTCAGTGAGTGATTTATCGGCTAAAGGATAAAACAGAGTCCATATGTGATTTTGGAGAGTATAAACACTCGAAAAAATCATCAGCTTGTTATGCGGGTGCAAGTGATCCCCAGCTCGAAAGCCGAAAAAGGACCGCTATCGGTTATTGCATTACTGAGCGTGGTGGTTCTATTTGCAAGCATCTCTACTATATTGATTCCTTTTGGGCTCATTGGAAACCCAAGGTATCGCGCAGTCTTAGTGGATTGTATACTACATTGATCGAGCACAAATGTAAATCGGTCCTTTGGGTTTTCTGGTGCTATGTATAGTGACTTTAGTGGGTGGAACTCAACACCAGAACGTCTGCCCCACACGGCTGCGAGATTAAGACACTGCTGTAGTTTCAGGGTGTTTCGATTGTATAGTGACATGTCATCTACCCAGCCGAGAAACCCATTGGGGTCAACTTTCTCGAGACTGTCTAAAAGTGGGTCTATATATATATTAAATAATGTAGGGGCTATTGGGTCGCCCTGGGTCAATCCATTCTTTCGAGTGAATTTTGGACCCAACACTTGCTGGTACGTAACGCGCGAAGTCACATTGAGATACATATTTTTTTGAACAAACTGATGAGTTGTGTGGGTACATGTCTATTGTGTAGTAAACGCCACAGCCTGTCCAATCGCACAGAATCGTATGCTTTCTTAATGTCTAGGAATATCTGATGTGTAGGTGCATCTGTAGGATTGGCCTGGTTTATATATTCGTGTAATGTCAGTGCGTGTGTAAAGCAAGAATAGCCGGATTTGAATCCACCTTGTCTTTTGTGTGTTTTAAATGCATCTAATTTGTTAATATATGACTGAGCAACACGATTTGGAAGATGCGTCTTAATATCTGGGTGAGCGTTATAGGTCAGGAATTGCTCTGGACCTAACGGTATATCAATCTTAGGGATAGGTACTATAAGAGTGCATAGCCATGCATCAGGTATCTCTCCCGTGTGAAGTATCTTAGTGAATAACAGGTGCAACACCTTGAGATTGACGATTTGGGATTGGGTTTCCCCTGGTCTTTGTGGCCTCTAGGATACGGGGATTGCTTTTAAGAGATCGATATGTATGCCATCTTTGCCTGAGCCTTTCCGGTATCGGTTCTATTGCAGCATAATTTTAAGAGATGAGAAACATATGGTCCATCGGGATAAATTCTGAGTGTGTTTTTCTGGTATCTTGTAGAAGGCATCTCTGTTGAATAACTTTTCTAAAAATTGCATCCATAATATTTGCAGTTGGTTCATCATGGTATCAGGTATAGTGAGTTGTCTTAGGGTTTAGTATCTTTTTAGGTACCTTTATTTGTTTACACGCTATTGCTATATACAATGCCTGATGTCCGGGGTGGACTTGTGGCTACCGGCAGGTGTTGGCAGTTCCGTGACCCTGCTTTTCAGGGAGGGCGAACTGGACTGTCTAGGGGCTGAGTCGTTTTCGGTCTGTGGTTGTTGTACTTGTTGAGTTGTTTTCTTTGGCTGTAGTTTTGTTAGTGGTGTGGGCGTTTGACAACCGTAACTGGATTGACACAGACAGAGTCTGTGAGTAAGCTGTGACAGATATGCATATCGTTTCATTGAATATGAGGTATGATACAGTGGCTCACCAGTGTATCATACTCACTACCGCATCACCGGGTCGCGATGTGCGACTGTGCCTGCCGGTAGGCATTCAGGGAGGTGTGGGCGGGCGGGGGGGGCGTTTCATCGCGCTGTGTTCGTTGATATATGTGCTATTCAACTTCAGGTCAATGCATATTTGTCGCAGGCATATTCGCCAGCGTCTGATCAAGTCAGGCGGAGTCACGCTACTACATATGTAGGATAGTGTAATGTCTATTGGGATGTCATTGTCTAAGTCCTGGTCAATGTCAAACAGGGGGTGTATGTGGTGGTTCGGGAGTTTGCGTGTCCAGTGCTGGGGCGCCGCTATATAGGCGCTAGCCTCTGGATGTAGTGTGTTGAAGTCCATTTGCGGGTTATCTAGCCACAGTGTTCTGTGGGCTTGTTCGAAACGACGTCTGCGGTCTAACGAAGGCCAAGTATAATCGTTCTGTGGGTGTTCTGAGTCTACGAGGAGAGTGTGTACTATTGTGGTCATGAACCGTGGCACTGGGAACACACAGTTTCAGCAGTACTTGGGGTGGTATGGGTCCTTTGTGCAAGTACACCAGCTGGTCGTGTAGTGTGAGCATGTCTGTGTAGCGCTTACGGGTGCTAAGGGCGTCAAGTAAGTTGCTATCAACTACAATCTCTTTCTTTGGTGAGATGAGTTTGGACATGTAGGGCAGCACGAGGGGACACTTGAAGTGTGATGTGGTGAAAGGTGTTTTGCTGCAGCCAATGCATGTGAGACCTGCCGGGGTCTTTTTTCTAGCGTGAACATATACCTGTTCGTGACGTACAGTGCGACGATCGTTGGTACTCTGAATAAGAGACTGCTGAAGCTGTGATGTTCGAGTGGCGTGTCGAGTCGGTACCGCTCTTCCTCGCCTGGGTAGATGAGTCCAAATCGGAGTTCGCGAGCCGCTTGTCGGTGTAGTGCGCTTTCCTTTTGTTTGGTTTTCTGTTTGTGTATGCTTGTTTCAGTTTCCTGTATGTTATGAACGACGGGGTAGTGAAGTATGTTCTCGCGAGCGAGCATAGTGAGTCTCATAGGGGTGAATATGGTTGCTTGTTTGCCCAGATATTCCTGTAGAGGATTTCTGTGTGACATACGAGTTATATGATTTATAAGACTCACGCACTGCCAAGTGCATAATGCCCGTGCGTTGAGGAGTCCACAGAACTGAATTTGTTTCAGCATAGTTGGTGTGGCTTTTGGGGGGTCTTTTGTGTGCGGCAGTGGAAAGAATGTATCCAGAGGCCTTATGGATTACGGTATCG
This sequence comes from Sphaeroforma sirkka, assembly GCA_001586965.3. NCBI lineage: Eukaryota > Ichthyosporea > Ichthyophonida > Sphaeroforma > Sphaeroforma sirkka. Next base: position 7,832 of record LUCW03000494.1, read on the forward strand.
AGCTTGTCGAGTTGTGTATTGATTTGTGATGTGAGTGAGTAGTGTGATAGTGGGATGAAAGCAAGACCGTAAGTGATTTTGGAGAGTATAAATACTCGGAAGATCATGAGCTTGTTGTGTGGGTGTAGGTGGGTCCCAGCTCGGAAGCCAAGGGGCCGCTGTGGCTTATGGATTCATTCAGAGTATTGATGCGTGTGTTTCCAACATTTGTACAATGTCTATTCCCTTGGGTCCCATAGGGAATCCCAAGTATCTAGCAGTGGGGTGTGCATCTATACCATTCAGTCCGAGCATGAACTTGTGTGCTAGTTTGGGATTTTGCGGTGCTACATATATCGATTTCTTTGGGTGGAATTCAACACCGGAGCGTTTGCCCCATACATAAGCATGGTTGAGGCCTAGTTGCAACTTGGTGTGATCGCGGTTGTATAATGCTAGGTCGTCGACCCAGCCAAGGAAGCCTCGGGGTCGACTTTAGCAAGGCTATCAAGTAGCGGGTCAATGTATATGTTGAAGAGTGTGTGGGGGTGATTGGATCACCCTGAGTTAGACCATGAGCACGTGTGAATATAGGCCCGAGGACTTGTTGATATGTAATACGAGACACTACATTATGGTACATGTTTTGGAAGAGGGTGATCAATGGGGTGGGTACCCGTCGATTGTGTAGAAGGCGCCAGAGGCGGTCAAGTTTGACTGAGTCATATGCTTTCTTAATGTCCAGGAATACCTGGTGGGTGTGTTGGGCTTGGGCTGTAGGGCTTGATTGATTGATGTATTCGTGTAGCGTGAGGGCGTGTGTGTGAAGCAAGAGTAGCCTGATTTGAACCCGCCTTGTCTGCTATGTGTTTTAAAGGCAGACAGCTGATTCATGTAACTCAGCAGTACTATTTGAAAGATACGACGCAGTATCTGTGTGAGCGTTATAGGTCGAAAGAATTCTGGCCCTGTGGGTACCTCAGTTTTGGGAATGGGCACGATAAGCGTGCACAGCCAGGCTGACGGCACGTTACCCGTATGTAGTATCTTGTTGAACAGGTAATTGAGGACTTTAAGAATTGGTGACTTGGGATTTGGTTTACCCTCCTGATCGTGTCCTATGGGATAGACTTCGATAGCTGCTTTGAGAATATCAATATGTATTCCGTCCGGGCCGGAGCCCTTCCGGCTATCATATGCTAGTATAGTATGGCTTGCATGATATGTGCGGTGGTGAAGATATCTTGGTCGAGAGGTATGAATTCAGTATGGGTTTCTTCTGGTATTTTGTAAGGTATTTTCTGGTTAAATAGCTTTTTTGCAGGAATGAGCTAATGATGTGTGCTGTTGGTTCTGTTGTGTTGGGTATTGATGGTTGTTTGGACAGTGATTTCTTTTGTTTAGTGAATAATTTCACAATGGTGGTATTATGGATACGCTCGGTAGCGCAATGGTGTGTGGGATCTGTGGGGGTTGTTTTCCAGATAGTAACCGTAGAATGTGCCTTGTGCTACTTTCCATAGCTTGTTAACTATCGTATCATATACTGATGTGATTTTGTCTTGATTTGCATTCTGGATAAGTCGTAGCCATGACTTAGAGTTAGCTCTTATTCTTGCTCGAAAGGTATTTGCGTAGCGCGGGTTGTTGCAATTATAAGTTCGAATTCGGTATCTGTTGTACCCGTGTGCTGGCATACATTCTATGGATGTAGGCATAGTACTGGGGTGTTGTATGTCTGGTGATTGAATGTTGAGTGAAAACACCCATTCATGATCGGTTTTGAGTGAAATGTCTGCGGCTTTGATGAGTGTGAGCAGTGTTCTCGTACGTGATTGAGCGTAGACGTGATCAACACGTATGTTTGCTGATTGGTTTGGTGTTATATGGTCCATTTGGTGTAGCTGAGTATAGTATTCGATAGATTTTCTACGGTCGGGATATTTAATGAGGAAGTCATTATATTCTGTATCGCGGAAATTCATATCTCCAACTAGCACATGAGGTTTGCAGTTGAGTGCCATTAAAGTTTTGTATACGTCATTTCCTAGGTGTGGTGCTAAGTAGACACATGCTATGGTGACCATGCGAAAGGTAAATGCTACAAAGTATTGGCTTTGTGCATGTAGTTTGAAATCATTGGAGCTATGTCTACTTATTAAGGCTACACCGTTGTTTCTACCACCACGGTGTATACTACTAGATGGGGGGGTGACGCATAGATAAGGTTGGTATTACTTTCATTGCAAACTTCATTGAGGCGGTCTGTGTAGCCCCACGTCTCTACTAAACATAGGGCGTCACATTGACTGCATAGTTTACGTATTGCTCTGTATTGTGCTTGTGTGTTTTTCAGTGAGTTTAGGTTGACATAATACACGAGAATGTCACTCATTGCGATTTCGTCTTACTAGTGGTTCGGTTTTGTTTGAATGCAGCAAGCTCTTTCTCTGTTTCTGCATCAGATATTTGTGGGGATTTCGAACTATCGCCTAAGACTGACGCTATTTCGTCATCTGACATATAGTGCTCTGAGACTTCGTCGGTGTGTTCATCATCGCTTGAATTTTCGATTCTAGCTTTAACTGTGTTTCTATTTGCTTCGTCTCCACTAATTATAATTCGTTTGGGGTTTCTTGAGGACGAATTAGTATTGTCCGTGATGTTGTTTGGGTCTGCGATTGGTGGTAGTGTTGCGGGTGCTGTGGGTGTAGATTTTCCGGTGGGTGGGTGTGTGCTGTTTCGTATGTCAGTGGTTTTCGTGGTTGTATAATTATGGATAGTATTGGGGGTTTGTGGTATCTATTGGGTTTGGGCTGGATTGAGGAGGTTTGGTGGTGGTTTTCGGTACTCTACTGAGTAGGTGAGTTAGGACTCTAGGGTATTGTGGTGGACATTTATCGCGAGCTAGTGCGCTGGTATGAGCATTTTCTAGACGTTTGCGAGCGCCTTCTATTGCGATTGGGTTGGTTACGTTAGCGGGGTCTGCACCCTTGTTAATGCGCCAACCACGAGCAAAATAGGATTTGTTTAGTTTTGATTGCAAAAACGTGTGGGGACTACAAGTTCTACTGCGCTACGATCTTTGTAAAGGTATGACGCGTGCAGTATGGGGATGTATTTCAGCAAATGAAAGTTCCAAAGCCATTTGGAGAGATGCTTGTTTGTCGGTAGCGTACCGTCTTCTAGTGCATGTGTGTTGCAACTAAAGTATAAGGCTGTGAGATCCCAATCTTCTTGGCAATCCCATATAGAGGGTGGCTTGCTGGGTTGGAATAGATTTGCTTGTGCCTCCCTTGAGGAGGAGTTGCGTGTTTGATTCAACATATCTTTGTACGTTGTAGGCTTGTCCTTGTTTGCAGGAGTTTGTATAAGTCCTGGCGTGTGCGTAATTGTGGTATCTGGGATACGTATACGGTGTTGGTTTGTGGCAGTGCTCTGTGGGTTGTTTTTGGATGCAAGTTGCTGTTGGAGTTTTCGCATTTTCACATTTTAGGGCGTGGTTCTGCTCTAGTAGAGTTTTGTTTGAGTGTTCTAAATTTTTCTCTAAACGTGCGAGGATCTCCTCCACACTACTTACCTTGTGAGTCCCTTCTGTAGATGAACATACCTTTTTGATGCAATCCTCGAAGTAGGTCATCTTCTCTATCAGGGGTAGTACAATCGCCTTCAGTTTCTCGTCTAACTCTGTGGGTTGATGGACTCCTCAGAGGGCAGGGCCCCCCGCCATAGTGTCGGCTAACGATCAAGTGATTTGATTTTCGATTGATAACAGGTCTGTTTGGTCCAGTGGTAAATTGCCTGGTTTGGTGTGGTGCGGTCACGTGTTCGATTCTGGGTCGGGTTGAAAATTTTCTGGGGTCTGTGTGATTTCTTTGAAATGTTTTCACTTTCGCACTGTGTATGTTGAGTTCACATCTAAAATGAGATTTAAAGTGTCAGCAGTTTGAGATGTGCTTGAAATATAAATAGTTCAAAATTTGAAATATAAATAGTTCAAAAGTGAAATATAAATAGTTCAAAATTTGAAATATAAATAGTTTAAAAAGTGAAATATAAATAATTCAAAAGTTGAAATATAAATATTTCAAAAAGTTAAAATATAAATAAAGTTTAAAATTTGAAAATATAAATAGTTTAAAATTTGAAATATAAAAGTTAAATTTAAAATTTAAAATTTAATATTTAAAATAAAAATTTGAAATATAAAATTTCAAATTTAAAATTAAAAAATTTAAAAATAAAATTTAAAAATTAAAATTTGAAATATAAATATTTAAAATTTGAAATATAAATTAAAATTTAAAATTGAAATATAAATAGTTTAAAAGTTGAAATATAAATAGTTCAAAATTTGAAAAATATAAATACAAAAAATTTTGAAATATAAATTTAGTTTTAAAATGAAATATAAATATTTAAAAGTGAAATAAAATTTTCAAAAGTTCAAAATTTAAAAAATTTTAAGTAGGATTTAAAAAAGTGAAATAAAAATTTAAAAGTTGAAATATAAAATTTAAAATTTAAAATTTAAAGTTTAAAATTTAAAATATAAATATTTAAAATTTAAAATTAAAATATAAATAATTTAAAATTTAAAATATAAAATTCAAAATTGAAATATAAAAATTTAAAATTTAAAATTTAAATAGTTCAAAATTTGAAATATAAATAAAATTCAAAATTTGAAATATAAATATTTAAAATTTAAAATTTAAAATAGTTTTTTAGGCGTTAAAGTTTAAAATTTAAAATTTAAAATTTAAAATTTAAATATTTCAAAATTTAAAATTTAAAATTTAAAATTTAAAATTTAAAATTTAAAATTTAAAGTTTAAAATTTAAAATTTAAAGTTTAAAGTTTAAAATTTAAAATTTAAAATTTAAAATTTAAGGTTTAAAATTTAAAATTTAAAATTTAAAATTTAAAATTTAAAATTTAAAAGTTTAAAATTTAAAATTTAAAATTTAAAAGTTTAAAATTTAAAATTTAAAATTTAAAATTTAAAATTTAAAAGTTTTAAAATTTAAAATTTAAAAGTTTAAAATTTAAAATTTAAAAGTTTAAAATTTAAAATTTAAAAGTTTAAAATTTAAAATTTAAAAGTTTAAAATTTAAAATTTAAAATTTAAAATTTTAAATATTAAAGTTTAAAATTTAAAATTTAAAATTTAAAATTTAAAATTTAGTTTAAGGGTTTAAAATTTAAAATTTAAAATTTAAAATTTAAAATTTAAAATTTAAAATTTAAAATTTAAAATTTAAAATTTAAAATTTAAAATTTTAAAATTTAAATTTAAAAGTTTTAAAATTTAAAATTTAAAATTAAAATTTAAAATTTAAAATTTAAAATTTAAAATTTAAAATTTAAAATTTAAAATTTAAAATTTAAAATTTAAAATTTAAAATTTAAAATTTAAAATTTAAAATTTAAAATTTAAAATTTAAAATTTAAAATTTAAAATTTAAAATTTAAAAAAATTTAAAATTTAAAAAATTTAAAATTTAAAATTTAAAATTTAAAATTTAAAATTTAAAATTTAAAATTTAAAATTTAAAATTTAAAATTTAAAATTTAAAATTTAAAATTTAAAATTTAAAATTAAAGTTTAAATTTAAAATTTAAAATTTAAAATTTAAAATTTAAAATTTAAAATTTAAAATTTAAAATTTAAAATTTAAAATTTAAAATTTAAAATTTAAAATTTAAAATTTAAAATTTAAAATTTAAAATTTAAATTTAAAATTTAAAATTTAAATTTAAAATTTAAAATTTAAAATTTAAAATTTAAAATTTAAAATTTAAAATTTAAAATTTAAAATTTAAAATTTAAAATTTAAAATTTAAAATTTAAAATTTAAAATTTAAAATTTAAAATTTAAAATTTAATTTAAATAGTTTAAAATTTAAAATTTAAAATTTAAAAGTTTTAAAATTTAAAATTTAAAATTTAAAATTTAAAATTTAAAATTTAAAATTTAAAATTTAAAATTTAAAATTTAAAATTTAAATTTAAAATTTAAAATTTAAAATTTAAAATTTAAAATTTAAAATTTAAAATTTAAAATTTAAAATTTAAAATTTAAAATTTAAAATTTAAAATTTAAAATTTAAAATTTAAAATTTAAAATTTAAAATTTAAAATTTAAAATTTAAAATTTAAAATTAAAATTTAAAATTTAAAATTTAAAATTTAAAATTTAAAATTTAAAATTTAAAATTTAAAATTTAAAATTTAAAATTTAAAATTTAAAATTTAAAATTTAAAATTTAAAATTTAAAATTTAAAATTTAAAATTTAAAATTTAAAATTTAAAATTTAAAATTTAAAATTTAAAATTTAAAATTTAAATTTAAAATTTAAAATTAAAATTAAAATTTAAAATTTAAAATTTAAAATTTAAAATTTAAAATTTAAAATTTAAAATTTAAAATTTAAAATTTAAAATTTAAAATTTAAATTTAAATTTAAAATTTAAAATTTAAAATTTAAAATTTAAAATTTAAAATTTAAAATTTAAAATTTAAAATTTAAAATTTAAAATTTAAAATTTAAAATTTAAAATTTAAAATTTAAAATTTAAAATTTAAAATTTAAAATTTAAAATTTAAAATTTAAAATTTAAAATTTAAAATTTAAAATTTAAAATTTAAAATTTAAAATTTAAAATTTAAAATTTAAAATTTAAAATTTAAATTTTTAAAATTTAAAATTTAAAATTTAAAATTTAAAATTTAAAATTTAAAATTTAAAATTTAAAATTTAAAATTTAAAATTTAAAATTTAAAATTTAAAATTTAAATTTAAAATTTAAAATTTAAAATTTAAAATTTAAAATTTAAAATTTAAAATTTAAAATTTAAAATTTAAAATTTAAAATTTAAAATTTAAAATTTAAAATTTAAAATTTAAAATTTAAAATTTAAAATTTAAAATTTAAAATTTAAAATTTAAAATTTAAAATTTAAAATTTAAAATTTAAAATTTAAAATTTAAAATTTAAAATTTAAAATTTAAAATTTAAAATTTAAAATTTAAAATTTAAAATTTAAAATTTAAAATTTAAAATTTAAAATTTAAAATTTAAAATTTAAAATTTAAAATTTAAAATTTAAAATTTAAAATTTAAAATTTAAAATTTAAAATTTAAAATTTAAAATTTAAAATTTAAAATTTAAAATTTAAAATTTAAAATTTAAAATTTAAAATTTAAAATTTAAAATTTAAAATTTAAATTTAAAATTTAAAATTTAAAATTTAAAATTTAAAAAATTTAAAATTTAAAATTTAAAATTTAAAATTTAAAATTTAAAATTTAAAATTTAAAATTTAAAATTTAAAATTTAAAATTTAAAATTTAAAATTTAAAATTTAAAATTTAAAATTTAAAATTTAAAATTTAAAATTTAAAATTTAAAATTTAAAATTTAAAATTTAAAATTTAAAATTTAAAATTTAAAATTTAAAATTTAAAATTTAAAATTTAAAATTTAAAATTTAAAATTTAAAATTTAAAATTTAAAATTTAAAATTTAAAATTTAAAATTTAAAATTTAAAATTTAAAATTTAAAATTTAAAATTTAAAATTTAAAATTTAAAATTTTTAAAATTTAAAATTTAAAATTTAAAATTTAAAATTTAAAATTTAAAATTTAAAATTTAAAATTTAAAATTTAAAATTTAAAATTTAAAATTTAAAATTTAAAATTTAAAGTTTAAAATTTAATTTAAAATTTAAAATTTAAAATTTAAAATTTAAAATTTAAAATTTAAAATTTAAAATTTAAAATTTAAAATTTAAAGT
>LUCW03000495.1:0-46840 GCA_001586965.3 Sphaeroforma sirkka
GAAATATATGTATGTATAAAAAGTTATTTAGTGAAAGAGCTTACCTTTCTCTTTGACTTCGTTTGTGATCGCTTGGACGAATTTTTTGAGGCATCAGCTGCTTCTGACGAATTCTCGGTACCATTTTCCGTAGCAAGATTCTTCCTACCACCACGTTTTCTAGTACTACCACGACTGGACCCTTTCCCGTTATCCGCAACAACCTTTGGCGAGCGCAAGACAGGTCTCTGCGTGCCTTGTTCATTACGCTTACCCGTTCTTCCTCTGCTCTGTATAGCTGAAGCGTCGCTATCGTTATTGTCTAGCCTATCATCCTGATTTCGCACACCTGCTTTGGAATCGGCTGATGCCTTCTTACCCGGACTGCCGCTGCTGCTGGTCTTTTCTCCGCGTCCGCCTCCTCCACGCTTTCTGCGTACCTTGTTCTTCTCTGGGAGCCCATTGGTTTCTGTTGTTGGTGCGAGTCTTCCAGTAGAACCTGAGGTAGACCTGTTGGTACCTATACTCTCCCCGCCCATGCTTGTGAGGCGTTTTGTCCTCTTGCAGCTTTCTCTGGGTAAGATCACGCGAAGATGGCTTTATATTTACCAAATATTTGTTGAAAAAATGCACTTTTTTTGTATATATTATATTGTTGTATATATAAAAGTAATAAAAATCTCTTGGAATTTAATCAATCGAAATGCCCAAGGCACCACTGTCCACAGGGGTTGTGATTTGTTGACGGGGAGTCGGTGAGCCGAGTCACGCGAGAGTACTTCAATATGTATCCAAATACGATCGTAACCACAAAACAACTACTAATAGCCTGTGTGTGGTACATAATAGAAAATGTAGTGAACAAACCTGTTAGTAATACAGTGCGGCAGCTCGGGTGTGCAAACGTGAACGCAGAGCGCCAACTCCAACGGTAAATTGTACACTAGTCCTCGGCCAAAGATTGATAATTCAAAAAACATGGTAAATAAATGAAGTTTATTCTTGCTGACTCCTTTTCTTGCTTTGTACATTCATTTAGAGGAATCTTGTACGCCCCGATTTCATATTTACACTTAAAGCGTATCTTCAAAATGAATATTTATATACATCTGTTTGAAACTTCACACGTGGTTCCAGAGTGGCAGAAAGGTCGCCAATGGTCGAGTTACATATTACACTTTATTTTAGGTTTTAAAATTCATACATTGGTCATGATTGAAAACCGTCGATACCTGTATGATATGCCAGTGCAAACAAATGGCCAGTAGTGTACTGTGGTTGTGTGCAGGGCAGCTAACACAACCGGTCAAAACAAGATAATTATACGTGTCCACAAGACTACTCAAAAAAATCATAGCCTCCTGTGTTATTTCAGAGGTTAAATAATAACAAGAAGGCAACGAACAATCATAGCCTCCTATTTTAAATATGTAATTATTGTTCTTAGGTCTCTTGGTGTTGATTATTCAGAATCAGGAGGCTATGGAATAACGTGCAATGGAAAACCCTACACGACTATATGCCGCGTGAAACCTAACAAACAGATATTAAAAAAAAATATTAAATACCTAAAATATATGAGAATGTTCGATTTGCTCACCAGGTAGTATTGTCAGGAGTCTGCTGTAGAGAACATCCTACGTCGGTGTGCATGAAGTTGCGATGGAGTCGCCGGATGTGCAATGGGGCGATATAAATGAGTTCGAGGCACAAAGGGTGAGGCAGGAGAAATTGCACCGTCTTCGTAGCTGTTGGGAGCTACCATGCGTTGTATTGTTCTTTTCTGTTTGGAAATCGTCTTTGAATGTATTGGCAGCGTTTGAGACTAATTGCAAATCTATCGAAGAAGCCCTGCTGGATGAGAATGATTTATTACTAGCGGAAATACACGTGAAACTACTCAGAGCTATTCTAAAACGGAATGATATCACATATAATAGCAGTATAGGTGGGGTGCCAACGGCACGCGTCTGGTACGACGTCTTACTCAGCATTGTGAAGGAATACGGCGACAAGAGTCCTTTGCTGGAGGTGATGGAGGAAGCGTTCACGATAACTGACGGTACTAATGCGGATAGGGACGCTACTAAGAACGCTTATGACAATCTTGCGATAGAGTTGCGTGTGCAACTGCTTTACATGCTGTGCAACGTGAGTTTGGGGGCGAGTGATGTATTCGCAGAATACGTGGCCGAAAAGGAAACGGATGCCGATGCGCTTAGACTTCAAGCTGTGGGCGTTGACTCTGAGCGCAGTACATACTACTATATGAATAACAGTAGGTTATATATGGAGTATTCCTACGTCGAGCGCAAAATAAAGAAGTCTGTTGCTAAACCAAGAGGCAGGCCGAAGAACAAAGAGCGTGTGGTGTTTCAGCCGAGACTAACCGAGCGGCAGATGGCAAAGCAACAAAAAATGGAAGAAAGCTTAAAGACCAAGGCACCTCCCAGCGGCCGAGGTACTAAGCGGAAGGCGCAACAGCCCGTGAAAAGCACACCGAAGATACAAGTAGAAGATGTCGACATAGAACCCAAGGAAAACTTGCCTGAATTCCCATATTTCATAAAGAGGAAACAGTACTGTGTATGTAGTCTGTTGATTGTGTGCAATTGACCTTATAGTTTTGTGAAATTATAGTTTATGCTTTGGTGGTATTTTGTAAAGAATGAGCTTGGAGCGCTGGTGAGTATTGTGGAGAATTTTATTTGGTCTCTCCCGTTCGAATTTATCAACGACATGCATCGCTTGTTACTATGCTGCTTGTTTTCTATTTGGACTCCTATACACATCACTAATATTGCATCTGTCCTCAAACCTGTGCCACAGTGGCGTGCGGTGTGTGTGACCTCGAAAGAGTGGAAGAATTTGATCGCTCGGCTGTCAAAGAGTCGACACAAAGTGGAAAAAGAGCTAGCGGAAACTATCAAAACTTTAGCTGAAACGGTGGTCCCTTCGCTGGAGGTATTGAGTATGCTGCATGCTGTACATCGCGTAGATCAGGTTTTCTTTCATTTAAATTTCATGCATGTCCTTGTTTGCTTCCGGAGGCTATGATCTGTGTCTTACGTATATCTCGCTATTGATGCTAATTGATATATATCTTCAATTATAACCGCTACTAGCGTGCCGAGCTCGCGGCAGAAAAAGCGCGCACACTAGATGCTTTGCCTCGACGTTCGTCATCAAGAGTGAAAACAAATGAGCAAATGTCAGAGCGGGACAAAAGGTACGTCTCGGTGATGTGTTTGTTTTTTTTCTCAATAGTACTGAGCTGTCTTTCTCGTGCTAGTTGTGTTTATGATCAGTTAGTTGATAGTACATTGCTTTCCTCCGCTGGTTTAGACGGATGCAGCTATTATTCTTTCATCGCTGAGCCTCCAAATACACTGTAGATCGTTTCAGTGCACTCACCTTGATCAATACGCAGTATCTATAGCACCTATTTGTGCCCTCCCATTTACATACAGGATACATTTCTTAAAGCGTGAAGAGGAGCGTCTGAGGATAATAGCCGAGAAAGAGAAAGAAGAAATTAAGAAAGCCAAGCGGCAAGCGGCCGAAGCGGAGCGCGAACGCGAGCTAGCAGCACGTGAAGCCAAAAATGAGGAAGCACAGAGGCGGCGTGCGGCACAAAAGGTAGGTTTGCCATGGATTCGGCGTGCTATGGTTGCTTATCTGTATGTGTGTCAGCCAACATCTTGATCCGTTGTACGTGTTGTTCTGATGCTGTATATCAAAGAATGCATGATGTCTACCTTGCATGTATATTTCTTGTATTCGACTATCACGCACTTCACTCATCTGTCCTGTCTATTATTACATTCATAGGAGAAGCAGCGACGAGCTAAAGAACGGGAAATCAGACTGAAAGACCGAGAGGCCACGCTCGAACAAGAAAGATTAGAAGAGGAGGCTATAGCAGCAGAGCGAGAGGAACGATTGCTGTTGAGGACGATGCCAGAGGAGGAAAGAATTCAGTACCTCGCATCTAGAGAGGGTATGGCATTGTGTATCGCTAACCGTCTTTTGTTTAGATAGAATTTATATGCGACATTTGTCTCACATATGTATGGTGTTCCACCCACTCGCGTATAGAACGGACGAAGAAAGCTTCTAGCATTCCATCTTATTCATCCTCGAAGAAATTACGAGTGCAAGGAGAAACAGCGACATCGCGGACATCGAGGATCTTAAAGGCAAAGCCCACACCCCTTCCCACCGAGAATGATCGGGAGAGCGAAAAGGCTTCCCGCCACATTCTCGTATTCAGTTCTGCATTCGCCAACGAAGCCGCGAGTGCAGTGGTGAAGGAAGAATATAAGGATGTCGGAGATTACCACAAGTTTTACCAGGTAAAGCGTATTGTTTGTTGCTGTCTTAGTGAACCCGTGAGGTACCCCCATTCATCGACGCTTGGCGTGTCGTGCGATATTGTTAAATGTTATTCATTTCCCAAACAACATTATCTACATTCTCGTAGGCTGCATGCGAGAATGGAAAGGCGAAGATCATACTAGATGCTGGTGGTGCTTGCTAACGTGTGCTGTTCCATTGCAACATAGTATGGCGCATCGAGATCGTGCATACTTGACCAAAAGTATCGAGTGTGCGAAGAACTTTTGGCATTGACAATGGCTGCCGGAGAGTCGATTACCCGCATTGAAGACAAATAGCACGCAACTATAACATCAATCTAGTAGTATGAACACAGCATTAAACAGCTATTTGAGTCAACGTTGAGGGCGTGCCGACATCCTTGAAGACTGTACTTAAAGTTGATGGAGATGGACGTGCCTAATTTGAACAACAGGTTGTGTACAACGTCTTGCATTGCATGTAGCTCTGATCAAGGGTTTGGTATCGATTACATACACGAACCTTGAATTAGTGTCGTTGGGTTCGATGATGCCCGCTGAAGTGGCACTTGGAGCATTACTGGGCTGCAATTTTTTCCCTGATGAATGCGTACCCGCGGACGTCGCACGATATACAAATTGCTGGCATCTGAAAAGAGGTTCATGGCGAACAATCAAGAGGGACCTGGCGACGCGATCGGTTATCTTCGGTTGATTGCATGTTTTATCACTTACTTGCGCGTGATGAGTTCTTAGGCACCAACAAGTTAGTTGACTGGCCAGGCCCAAGAGAGTGCAGAAAAAACCCTCCGTAGTTTAAGTATTTGTGTATTGTAAAACTCTCGTGAAATTTATGCAGGTTGACCTTTCGAAAATGTGTCAATTCGGCTAAGCTTTAGGGTGTAGCCTTCTATATTACCTGAGCAGAACCATATACAGTTTTCGCAGATAACAATTTTGCACGTCGTAGCTACATAGTACTGAATAAAGGCGAATCCAATGTATTATGTTGAAATTCGCCGCAACTTTACCACATCATTTCCAGCGCTTACAATAGTACCGTGCGTATTCTAAAACCTAAATACAATTGATGTGATTTATTGGTTTAATGTTGGTGGGCTTATCGTGCAGCTCAAATGTACACAAATATTGAACGCCCATTGTACATTTTGCAGGTGGCCGATAGATAGCTGAAATCTAAGTTGCTGTTCTCCATATTCTAAAGTTTTGTGAGGTGTTTCACATAAGCTTTTTCTTTTTGGCCCAAAAAATGGATACAGTAGAAAGCAAGCACATAGCAAGTACGATACAGAAGAACGGTACTAAACTGTCCACTTCTTGAAAGGGTACCAATACGTTCATACCGAAGGAGCCAGCAATCTGTGTTGTAAAAAACCATTGTATTATGATCAACCCATGATGTGTTATAATATTAAATCGAAGGCAAAATTGGAATTCAGATTTATAAAGGTGACAACACATACCAAATTTAGCGGCAAGAAGAGAGTTGACACAACTGTTAAACTGTTCAGAGCAGTCCCGCTTGCTGCCGTTGCTTCGGCCAACTCAACATTAAGCTTAAGGTTGCAAACGGGTGCAGAAAGGGTGAAGGAAGAAGGAGAAAACATTAGATAAGGCTATAGTCAGCTTAAATAGAAAACACTTTCGAAATAGCCATCTTAAGTTATCTTGACATACCTGTGCTAAGTAGTTAGAATGAGTAGCATTGATGGTTTCCCTGCTCCCTTCTATTTTCCCCATCATCTCGTGTATCAGATCTAAAATATCCCGAAAATACAAGAATGTGTCCTTCTTGACATGGGGGGGTGGACTCCGGCCGTGGCCGGTAAGATACAAGAGGATATCTCTCTTTGGCTTCAGTATGCGAATAAGTCGGCTGGTCCTCCTTCGAATATGAGTTATACGTCTAAGGATGTCAGCCGCGTCTCGCTGCCCTAAGTAGAAGATCATCTCATCTATGGCATCCACCTCCACCTCAGCTGCCCTTGTGATCGGCTCGAGCTCGTCCGCAATGTTATCAATCTAGGAGCAACCACGAGTGGTAAAAAGTGGAATTAGCCGATCGCATAGATGACCAAAACAACTCGAGTTATAAAATATACAATTTGAGAGTTTGAAATCCTGTCAGTTCTCGGAAACAGGCTGTGTGCAGCTCAGGCAAAAATACCCTTACATGTTATCTAATACTATGAAATTTACCACATATTCACAGATTCCCTGGTTGTCAGCTCACTTAGATTCGGTACACGCTACATATCTTACAATAAGCATCAGCGTCCAATCTGCTCTCAGTGGAGTATCTTTCTGTAGGAGACCGATCACTGCGTTCACCACATGCGCTGGTCGAGCGTGGAAGGTTATAGCAAAAGTATCGAACACAGCTATGTTCATGTTGACAGCGGCTTGTTCGTCTTCCCCTTGCGTAGAAGAGAAAGTCTGCAATAGGAGTTACAAAAGTGAGCAATACATAACTAGCGTGAAATCAGCATTTTGAAGTCTCATTTAGGCCCGTTACCAATTTTTATATACACTCATCCGTGTACAATTTAAAAGAAATCGACGCAGTCTAGCACATGGTGGGTGATACAAATACGAACAAACCTGCATTATGGTGAACAAATACGAATCATACACTTCCACTTTCTCGCGTGTGTATTCGGTGAGAATATCTTCGCTTGTCAGTGGATGGATACCGAAGACCTATGTGATATAAATTGAAAAAAGGGACAGTGTAAGATATATATTTGCGAAAGAAGTGAATACCTATAACAGCAGACCAGTAAATACAATTTTTTTCTTGCTTGCCTGTTCAATCAAAGTCATGTCAGCTTGAGACGGTGCACAGACATCAATCCAAAAGAAGCCGGTGTCCAACATGGCCTCGAAGTCGACCTGGATAAATCCTTGCTTGCCGCTGAAATGACGACATTTTCGTTCCGAGTCAAGCACAGTGAAGGTCTGCAAGCAACGAGAGTTGACGAGTTAATACTTTTGATACAGAGTAACCTAATGACGGCTCACTACACAATCATGTTCTGGGTCGAAAGAGAAAACGTTCAAATACCGTTAATGGCCACCGTAGAATACAACTCAGTGCGTACCGCTTGGAAGTCAATTGACGAATCCGCCACACCCTTTTGAGCATTGAGCAGCGCCTCCAACAACTGTTTGTTTTCTTTAGCTCCGCGGTGTACCGATCGCAGGGCCCAGTTGGCGTCCACAGTGTCGATTAGCATAGTACCCTCGCTGGCCGAGTCTAGAAGCATACTTGCACTCGGAGACATGGTTCTGGGCACTCGTGGGGTTTGTGCCGGGGGAGGGTTGGTACGGTACATTTGGGAATTGGCATGATTCATCCTGGCAAAGAATGTTATGCATACGTAAAATGATGAGTTGTGGCGAGAAAGATCGGGAAAGTGCGTGGGACGCTTGTATAAGAAATGAAGGACTCGATTTGATATTGCCGTACCTCCTCTGTCCTGAGTTTATATGCAATCCCGCCGCCAGATTAGAACCAACCGAGCTTGCATGAGGGACTGTGGCACCAGCTCTGTATACGGGGAGGGACTGCAGTACAAGTACAAAACAACTTTGGTTTAGCTACACAACGATCCATTATTCACAAAACAAGAGCCGGTAATATCAATAAAATGGTTGGTATCACGTATCAACCGATCCGATCGAGCAATTTAGCAGAAACCACCGCAAGACGTACTAGCAAAGTATTTCTATGATTGTAGCACCTCCTCTGCATATATTTTAATGATTCGACTAGATATAATCGAAGAAGTTTTATATAAGGGAAACTTAAAAATCAGCGACTGCAAATAATCTCTCAGAATCACTGCCAAACAGCAAAGACATACTGCCTCGTTGTGTACAACACACTCACACAGACACCTATGAAGTAGTACCTCATTCGTGGCTGGGGTTGATATCATTGGAGTCGGGCTGCTATTCGCAGGTGAAGTTACTGTGGGCACTGGTACCTCTTGAGGTTGGCCATCTGCATGACTGGTCACAAAGACCAGTCCATCATCAGAATCATCCAGTCCTTTCTTCTCATCACCCTCCAAATCAGATACACGAAACCTACCCTTCATCTAGAGATAACTAGTCTTTCCATCTCTTAAGAACTGTGGTGATAAATGTACTACAATTAACGCATATGTTGTCTGAGAATCGGCATGCAAGCTATACAACACTATGAATTATGATATGATTATAGTAAAAGACGATGGCGAAAGCGGCAAGGCAAAAAAGCTTAGAACCCAAAAAAAAAAATCTTCACACTCGCTTTACCCACTCACTGTCCCCCACAGTCCCACGCATCCCGTATATTAATCTTCAGTCATGAGGAGCTTCGTTCGCCTCTAAATAACTGGCGATACAGCTAAATACTTAACCATTCTGCTTGTTATAACGTTATCGAATGGACCGAATGAATATTTAGAGTCGATTCTCAGACCGATTCTCAAAACGAGACAAATTACTAAATTTCTGATATTGCCGGCGATTTGTTACTTTTCTTTTGCTGAACGTATGACGTGATTTACCGTTGTTGGTGTGCTAGCAACTAAAACGCAACCAAACACAGGACTACAGTACAATTTTATTTTTTGATCATACACTTCCTAAAGATTTCTAATTTAGAAGCGCTCATCGAATACACGCTCACCGTTCTCCGTATTCATAAGGGTAACGTGAACAGAAGAATCCTCCCGTACATAAAGTGTTAGCTGAAGAGCCTTATCAGCAACATCTCGTGCGGCAATTTCTGCAACAAGCGTGCACCCGGTGCACTTCTTCTCGTTTTGGGCACCTTCGAATAATCTAAGTAAGAAATTGTTTTGATCCTTAGGCATGCTGAAGGTCAAGTGTTTGCGCGTGGGTAGTGCAGTATTCGCGCCCAAGAGGGTCTTGAAATTTCCGTACGAGTCCTCAAAACCGATACTGTGAGCCAACACGTGTGTTTGGTCGTATTCGCTGTTGCTTTCGGAGTGCGAGTGACCAAATAGTAGAGAAGCCTGTTGGGCAGCTCCCATAGCCACTGCTTGATCAGTAGGGTATTGGTAGTCTATGTGTGCATCGACGTCCTGGAAGTACTCGTGCATTAGTGTTTGTAGCTTTGGGACCTTTGCGGCACCGCCAGTCATAATTACGTAGTCAATATCGTCCATTGAGAATTCAGACTTCTTGATTGCAGCAGCGATAGGCTCGAAGGCTTTCTGGAAAATGGGTTCACAAAGGGTCTCGAAGCGTTCGCGATCCATACTGGCGTGAAGATCCATACCTGATTAATTTAATTTGAAATGAAATAAGTCGGGCGTATCGTAGTAGAAGTTCAAATCAAACAAAAGTGAAGGTGACCATATAGCTATTTGCATATCAATCGGTGAATAGTTATATTAGTCACCAAGAATATATTGTACTCCACGCAACGATGGTATTAGACGTCGAATGACAACAAGCAAGGATATGACAAGTTACCGCCTTCCGCCTGTACCGTTAATATAGACAATGACTCAGTACTTGCACTCTCGTGATTCAACCGCCAGTTTGCAGCAACACCACAGAATCAATCTATTCCCTACCTTACTCAGGCGATCCTACGAAAAAAATTGACACAATTATAAACATTGGAAAGCAGTGCATATCCTCTAGAAATTAAGTACAAATAATATACCCAGAATTCACATACCTTCCATAAGCGAGTCGATAGCTGCCATAGTGGAGTTAGCGGTAGTAAGCACATTAGTGATGCGCTCACATTCCAGCCTGAGCTTAGCGATTGCGCGAGGGCTCGTGCGAATATCTAACTTGCTTTTCTTCATGAATTCCATAGCGAAATACTGCATAAGTCGCGTGTCAAACGAGATTCCTCCGAAGTCAGCAACCGTTTCAGTGGCTACTATCTGATACAGACCATCTCGTACTAATAGCACATTTACGGTCAAGTGTGTAGCTCCGAGATCATACACCAGGACGTGGATGTCACGCTTGCGATCTCCATCTTTCTGGCCGATACCGTATTGCAAGCATGTGGCGGTGGGCTCGTTGATGAATCGTAACACGGATAATTTGGCATCAAAAGCAGCCTGCTTCAGGGCCGCTTTCTGCTCTTGAGTGAAAGTAGCGGGAACTGAGATAACACACTCGAACACGGAGTCACCTGCGAAGTGCTCAGCAGTCTCTTTAACCTTCTCCAGAAGCATGGTGGTCAATTGTTCAGGGGTAAATGTGGCATTCTCTTCTTTGAATGTAACACTGTAATGAGGCTTGCCGTCCTTGTTTACTACTTTGCAGTTTGCCTGTTTCTTATCTGCATCTGAGAGATCTGCGTATTTCCGGCCGATGAGACGTTTCATGCCAGTGGCTGTGTTCTCTGAATTTCGCACAAGCTGCTGCTTTGCAGGTCCACCAACAACACTCTCGAGTTCGTTGAAAGACACACATGCCGGAGTAACGAAGTCTCCCAAATCGTTCGCAACAACTTCAACTGTACCATCCTTTCGGGCCACGGCTACACACACATTTGTGGCACCAAAATCGATTCCTACAACACAAGGCATACTTAATAAAAAACTATTACCTCGACAACAATAGTTAGGATTATATGCGAATACACTATTTCCTCTCAAGCTTGCGTCTATCAACCGCACTCACGTGTTTGGAGATATATATATATATATATATATATGTTATGTTATTTATTTTTACTATCGTCTCTTGTGCAGCAGTGCAGTATGGCTCTTGTGATATTTCTGTTGCCACTTCGCGAACCTGAAGTTGGTACCCAAACTAACACACGTGCGGTATCTATTTCCTTTTAGAAAACATCCAAAATTTCAAAAACCCGAGCTTACATATTCAGCCAATGAAATCATTGTGGAGGCGATGTTATTTTATTTGTTGTATTTCGAACTAAACCGATAACAAACTCACTGTAAATATATACAGTCACTTTTAAATTTGAAACATTTGTTATAAAAAACATTTTTAATTCAAATTTAATTCTGCCAGAAGTCGAGAAACCAATGAAAACCATTTTGTTTCTTTTCTACGTTTGATCTGTATTTATATATTCATACAGAGAGTAAAATTGAAATAAATACGCCCCCAGGCCTATATACAGGCCCCACTTCCCAGGGCCTAGGCTACACTTTTTTTTTTCTTTTTTATAAAAATATAACATGTCTCTGGTCTCTGTCACAGTGTCACTGTGGCTCTGTCTATAAGGCTAATATGTGCTCTCTACACCGTCTGCAGTCACTTGCTATTTGTTGGTCGTGATTCATGAATCATGATGCGTGATGTGTCTAATCTACATACGTTCTAACCAAAAGGTATCCTATGACCTGTCACTCTGTCAGTGTTTCAGTGATATGGGGCTCTCTAGAGTCAACCACTGGCTAGTGTATGGTAAATACTAGGGCACCAATAAACGTGACATGTCCAACTGTGAGCCTGTGACAGTGTGACTGTTCCAGTCACTTTTCACTCTGCACCTTCAGTTGAAGTTTAGTTGAGCTACTACTATTTGTGTATCATGCTACAGATCAATCTGATATCCAAGGAACCTAACTCCACCCAGAAAGTGCCTATAGAACTAGATTCCTAGACTACAAGCCACTTTTGAACTAAACGTCAAATCACCGAGAACGGCTTGACAACAGCATTTTGCACTTTTACGACTGTGCAAAAAAGAATGGGTTGGGACGAGCCCGAACTATACAAATTAACAAAGCTTCAATGGATATAGCAACACATACTCACATCACGCAAATCATCCATCGAATGACAGACCATTGAAAAGAAGGTGTCATAGTATTTGTTTCGTTCGTTCAAATTGCCAACGTGTGTGTATATTAAAAAAGAATATAAATGCATATATGTATATACGGAAAATGTATGTATGTATTTGTTTTTTTTTGTATATATCTTTTTTATATATATATATATATATATATATATATATATATATATATATATATATATTCATATATATATGTATGCATTTATATATGCAACTTCTATATATATCTATATGCATGTATATATATATATATATATATATATATATATGTATGTATGTATATATTATATATATATATATTATATTATGTGTGTGTATGGATATAACAAACATATATATACATATATTATGCACGTGTGTGTGTGTGTGTAGAACGATATATATATATTATTATATATATTACATAAAACATAAAAACGTATGCATGCAAAATGTATGTCAACATGTATGCATGCATGTATGCATACGTGTGTGTTTATTTTATATGTATATATATATATATTACATATTATACGCACGTACGCATATTATCCATCCCGTTCTATATATATATACGTGCAATATTGTTGTGTGCGTAGGTGTGCGTAAAGTGTGTGTGTATTATTATTATTATTATATTATATATATGTATATTATATATATATATATATATTATATATATATGTCCGTGTCCGTGTCCGTGTCCGTGTCCGTGTGTCCGTGTGTGCGTGCGCATAAAAAAAACATATAAATATATATATTTTATATTATATATATATATATATATATATATATTATATATACATATATATACATACACATATATACATACATATGCAATGTCTGTGTCCGTGTCCGTGTCCGTGTCCGTGTCCGTGCATCCGTATATATTAGAGATATATGTATTATATGTATATATTACATATATTACATATATATATATATATTGCGTGCGTGCGTATGATGGTGACATGCATCTTATGTATATTATATGCATGCACAAGCATGCATATGCATTATATATATATGTTTATATTTTATGTTTATACTTTCAGGCATGCATATTATTGTTTATATATATATATTACACACATATATTATTATTATATATATTATTATATATATTATTACATATGGTTATTACATGCATGTACGATGCATACGTACGAATGAATGTATGCATGTACGTATGTACGTACGTACGTACATACGTACGTACGCATTATGTATGGCCTTATACGCATCCGTCTTTTGATCCATATATTTTCCATTATTACATATTATTATTATTGATGTGTGCATGTATGCGTGTGTATATTATGATATATATATATATTATTATATATTATTACATATTATGTATATATATATATATATTATTACAATTATTATTATTATTATATATTACATATATATTATACATATGCATATAATGCATACGCAAACAGGCATATACATCCATCCATGTGTGTTTAGGGTGTATGTATATATTATTATTAACATATATATTATGTATATTACATAATAATATTATTATTATATTATATTATACATATTATTATACATATTATATATATATACGCAATATGCCTGTATCCATGCATCCGTTTGCATGCATGTATGCATCAGTTTTTTTGCAACGCCAATGCATGCGCATGCGCATGCATGTCCTGTGTTTTGTGCATGTTGGTATGCACACATTTCTATGACCGTATACATGTATGACCTGCATGTGTGCATGTGCACGTACGCATGCTTTACATATATTTTATATATATTATATATATATGTGTGTGTGTGTGATATATATATATATATATATATATATATATATATATATATATATATATATATATATATATATATAATATTTTTTTTTTTTTATAGTATTACACCCATACATATCTATATTTGTATCTATTATTATCCCTTATATCTTGATATATCATTATATTTATATCTCTATATCAAACTATATCTGTATCTATATCTGTATATATATATATATGTGTGTATGTGTGTGTGTGTGTGTGTGTGTGTAAATGTGTTCGTCTATATATATATATATATATATATATGTATATATATATGTATGTATGCTTCTTCTTTCTCTTGCTTGAACACTTGATGGGGATGGCAGACATGATGTTGATTTCACGTTCTCATGCAAAAGCAAAAAAAAAATCATTGGTATCAGTTTTACGGCCCTCAAAAAATCTATATATTATTGGAATTAAAACAGTAGAGTTGATATGTCGATAATGGAATCTACAACAGAAACAACATGTGACTCTATTGTGACCGCATAGACTATATATACAATTTTCCCTGTTCAAAAATGATATTCACCTACACGTAAAGGAATGCAAAGCTTGAACTCGGCGTGTATAACACTTTGTCTTAACACGGCACATGAAGTTTTTAAGAAATGAAATCGGCTTCTCAAGAACCCAATAGAATGTGTTACAGAGAAAAAATGAGGTCACAGTTTCGGTATACCATATCAACATGCCTCACCAAAGGTACCCACCATGCGAACTTCAACTCGCTGGGATATTACCATCAGAAGACGTGAAATCGATCGACAGGGATAGCCAGGAAAAATCGTGTCATGTTGTCCATTGTAGGAACACGGCCACTATTCAGTCTAAATATATCGGTATCTTTATACATTTAAATATAAGTTTCATTTCCAATAATAAAGTATTTTAAATTCACTTCGATGGTTTTTATAGCCTAAATTTTAGTATGTTTCATATACTTGGCTTTTTGAGACATTGGTAGATTAGGAAATTATATACTAAAATACTCGGTTTCTGAACTACTACTTTGGACCTCCTTCTTTTTTTAGCTTTTCTTCAGATGGATCTCTTATCTCTGATTGCTAATGTATTATCATGGTTCCCACACTTTTGCATATCGACAACGATGGCAGGTGAATTATGAACCCTTTGCACTTCTAGTGTAAATGATCAATAACGTTGCTAGAAGTACGTTCGGTATGATTGAGGTTTATAAGGCTTTACCAAGAAACAACCCCGATTATTCTTACATAAGCTATCACTGCACAATCCTAACTTTCTTATCGTAATTCGCCTTATTTTCAATTATAGTAGAACTAGTTTACAATATCGTCTTTAGAAATACAGATGGATGCAAACTGTTTCGAGGGTTCGCTACCAGTAGTTCAGACCCAAACTAAACAACCCATCATTGATGTCTATGAAACAGTGAACCTTCAAGCACTTGCAGTGCTATCAATACAGGTGATCATTCAGGTTGAATTGACAGCACTGAAAGTCAAAATTCTAAATACCAGCGAGAAAACTGTTGTCAAAGGTCTGAACACTAAAAGGTGTTGACACTTTCGAAGTTCAAAAAATCTTGTTCACTCAATTCAATCATTGACATCTCAGTTTACTAACGATTTAAAAGCACTCGAACATCTTCAGTACGATCTCATATTTAAGCCGCTACATCAAATCAAACTCATGCGACATTATCAATTTACACAACAGAACTAACAACATATAATCGTTACATTTCGTAACGTGTCTTGTTTTTTCACGACACATCGATTCAGTATCTGAAATGAACTACTATTTAAATATAGGGATAATATTATTTATTTCAAAAATGACAAGTATGTATGTTACAATGTATGAACATATGGTATCTTCCAAACATCTGACACTGCCAAAAACGCCAGTAACAATATTCCAAGTCTTGGACTACAACCGAAGCAGACTCCGCTGAGTAACCCACAAAACCGATAGCCCTTTACTCTTGAGCCTGAGAATTGACTTAACTTAAGGTCGTTCTTTGACAACCGTAAATACATTTTCAATTTTCTGTACCTATTTCTTTCAGATTTAAGGTCGTTCTCTGACAACTAATCTATAAAAATGCCTGCAACAATATTCCGGATTCAGCAGTGGTAGCTTGTGTAAGAATGGTCGGGACTGCCTCTTGATAAGAGCCTTAATATCCTCGATCACACAGGACGTACCTCTAGCTAGTCTTTATTAAATAATTTTCACTAGAAGTACTAAGTGTTCATGACCACATGTCTAATTTGTAGATGGACATAAGAACGTAAGTCAAGTTAATACATTGGCTAATATATATAAAGTTCCATCTGAAGAAAAGTTAAAGAAAGAAAAACTTATTGGATTTTGGAGATTGGCGGGAAGACCAAAAACTGTAAGTAGTAGTTCAGAGAGTATAAAATTAGTTTGTAATATTTTACATCTACTATCGTCTCAAATAGGTCCAAGTAAATGAGTCATACCAAATACTCAGGCTATTGGAGCCATCAATATTTTAGACTGACCGGAGGCCCTATTTCTACACTTTTTACTCTGAGCCCTTTGATTGACTTGACTTAAGATCGTTCTTTGACAACCGTACATACATTTTCATTTTTCTGTACCTATTTCTTTCAGATTTAAGGTCGCTCTCTGATAACTAATTTATTGCTCCTTTCTGGCACACATTATCGATCAATGACACAGTGATTCTCGGCTTGAAGCTCACAACACTTACTCGAATTTATTCCCAGAACCATATTATTTTATGTACAGACATTCTTCAACACCACAAGAACTCTTGCTTCAAATTCGAGAAAAGGACTGCATGAGACTACTGGTATGCCTTGAACAACTTAAACCCCTACAACGAGAATGCGAGATAGAAAGATTGCTAGCACAAAGTCGAAAACAAGCTGTAGAATAATAACATAGAACCACAGAAGAAAACACTAAATGTAGTTCACGTGGTACGATCAACATGCCGTGAAAACATCGACAAAGTCACTGACGGGCAGCACAAAACTACCGACTATATCAAACAATAAGTGTGCAACACAACGCGAAGTTGATATATTAATTGTAACTCTTCGATTTTCAAGGTATTCAAAAATGATATACGTGCACAGCGACAGAAAACAGCAATGGAATCACTATGATTTGAAGCTCGTGATTTGATTGTCGGATAACAATCACGGTTTACAAATTGTTGCCACCTTGTGCAACTCGACTAAAAAACCCAGCATGATTAAGATTATTTAAACAATGATTATTCTATGATGTTTCTAATTAGTGCTGAGATACCTTCCCTTTAGCGAGCGTGACTCAAAAACCTGCCACCCCCTAGTGGTCCTTTTTATGATTTATGGACTACTACTTCGCTCTTTGGCGACAGCCTAACTTCAAGGTAAAGTACAGACAGATATACGATTTCTAGACGGTACTCGATGTCACACTTTGGTTTTGTTGTAATTAACTCGAAATAAAATGTTTTTGACTCATTGCAAAAGGTCGTGTCCACTCGTTCAAACTTCGTGCTAAAACACGCATGATCAACGGTTTTAACTCGTAGTGCTCTTTTACAGCACTTGTAGTAGATTTTATCACTACTGTTATGTAGAAACCACCATGCAAAACAATACTATGGTTTTACTGTGATTGTAATGACTGTTGTAGTAAAGCAGTGCCCAGGTACTATCCTCAAAGAATATAAAATAGATATTCCACCAATGGTCGAATATATAAAATGGCAGAGAATTTGCGTGGTCGCAACCCCTTGTAGAAAACTATCGATTTTGACATGTTCAATCTTCACATCAACGAAGTTCAAGTGACACACAATAATTTTGGGTGGTTTAATTTCTACACAAGCTGCAGTGCTGTATTAAAAATCAAATAAGAGTCCTGTTAAAGTTTTCTACCAGACGCTTGTATGAAAGTGAAGAAATAATATGCTTGAATAACAGCCTATATGTCTCACTATATTTATCGCTTCGAAGGTTTTTTTCAAATAACTTAGCAACGTATCTCATAGGTACACTTGGTATGGATACGTTTCCAATGAATCAGAACAGGTTATGCTTTGTTATTGAACTATGCCAATGAGTGAAAAGAAAAACAAAATAAGGAACTGAACCGATTATATCATGGCATAGATCACATGTATTTCTTAGAAGTCAATAGTTCAGTTTGTCGTGTATCTACTTATGACATCACATCTACATTTACTTAGCGACTTGAATTCAAATACATATGGTCGTAATTTATGATACGATCTAGTGTATACTGAACTATAAATGTGAATCATTGTGCTTGGAGATGGCATATGTACAATATATCTATACCAATATAAACAACATATACTCATTTATATACTTCATTTGCACTTCTGAGCAGCTTACAGTAGCGTCGGGGAGAATGGTCGTCTGCGGGTAGTACAACAATAAGTGTTCAAATCGAAAACTGATCAAAATAATTTGGTCATTCCTTTTCAGGTGAAGGTACAAATAATTTTTATTTTTTTCTTACCACACAGAATGTGGCAAATAAGATATCTCAGAACCATCACGGTGAGCGGATGAATGCATGAGATCCCGAATATATGGGCAGCCCAGTACTTTTCATATTAATCAAATAGTATTTTTACTTTTCTGATCACAATAAAAATTACAAGTAAGATCTAAAGTCTTAGACGCTAGTTTAGTGGCGTTTGAAGCACAGTTGATATAATCTTGTCAACCAAGCTTGACAATACCTTTCTATTTGTTATTACATCGGACGGGCTTTAAATAGGAAACAGTTCGTTTGCTATTTAGTCAAATACAACAGTAAACTGCCGGTATCCTTTCAAACATCACTGGAAACCTTACCAGTAAGTCGTTCAAAAGTAATTTGTCGTTTACTATATGGAGGATATTGTTTACTTCAATTTGGGTAAATTATTATATGTCTACATGCACACCAGGCGTCATATTTTCTGGAGATGTTTTGGTAAGATTGAAGGGAAGTTAAAATTGTCGAACTGTCGGGAGAAGCTCAGGGCGAGTGATGCAACGATGGACGACATATGATGCGTTAATTCCCGACGATGGATACAGAACACTTCTACCATTGGGTGAAAGTTAAACTTGTGTGTCATTATTTTGAATTGAGCTGGCTCACGCTTGTGGTCGTATTGTGGACTGAGTCAGTCTGAGTGTTTATGAAGTGACATGTTTCGGAGCGAAGTTGAAGCCTGCCCGGTACCACACCCCACAACTAATGTATATGGAATATACTGGTAGCCATAGTGGGAAGTATCATAGGCGGTACCAGAAGTCTCGAAGATTTCGTCTGTACCGAAATGTGAAAATAGTACACCAGCAGAGGAATGAGACAGGGTATGGGGAACATCAAACTATTGACCAGTACTGAATAGGGATAAACTGGTACCCGCAGTTCATGGAGAAGGAATCTTACGAGATGGTCGCAGAGTAGCAGGTTACTGATTCAAGCAAAGTAGCTGGAAGTAAAAGTCTTATCTCCGGAGCACACTGGACAACTGTATTCTCCAGTACAAAAATAGTGAAGCAATTTGAACACGAACGTCGTGTTGGTTGCCATCGTACATTGCAGAGGATGGCTACTGCTTGAATTCGTGCTGAGTTGTACAGATCGTACAGTGGCTTCAACGCGGCATGCCAGATAGGTGGAGCTCATGCACTGATGTTCAGACCATAGGTGGTCGTTGAAAGAATGAAAGTCTTGAATAGTGCCAACCAATTTCGCTGAATCCATGAAACCCATACGCACGGAAGGACACTATTGTCTGGAGTAATGCTGCCACGAGATGGTCCATGAGCTATACAGAGTCGATGCTGTCCGGTACGTCCTGAGACAGTTGAAATCCTGAGTATTTGGAAGGTTGTGGATAGATATCAGAGAGCTCCGCCACCATGGGCATGAGAAGGATAAATAGGTGTTTGCTGAGAGGGATCGCATTTGGGGAACCTTCTAGCGTTGGCTTTATATGATGTCCTTTGATACGGAGAGACGGTACTCCAAGCAGTGTACTCGACGATTTTGTTTCGGGCTTACGAATTCCATGTTCTAGACCGGATTGGCGACTCAATGTTATCATCAATCGTGTTCAGAAGGGTTGTAGCCAGACAGACTGCGGAGCCTGAATGCGCGTTACATCTACAAAGAGGTAGGAACGGAAGTTTTCCGGCCAAAATCGTGCAAGCGTAATATACAGGGTATATATATATATATATATATAATGAGAATTGTTGGATCGACAATCGAAATTGGAGTATACCATTCGTTCTATGGAATGAAAGTAAAATCTTCCCACGATATGTCACCCGTGTGTGGATATCCTCAAACAATGCACGAAGACAACTTATTCGGTCCTCTGGCGTTACAGTGTAGCGCAGCAGCATCCACATACGCGGAGAGATCACGTTATTGTATGCTTTGGTAATGCCGACATTCATCATTCGTGGCATCCTCGAATTGTCTCAGATTCCATCGTAGCAAGGGCATGGGTATGACCAGAGCAGTGTGATTTGAATCCAGCTTGAGTTGCATGGGTGGTTGATCTGGGGTGACTTGATATCAGCAGTAGGGAGCATTTCACAAAATGCGTCAAACAATCTACGGTAAAGTTATCGGTTGAAAATTGGCAGGGGATGCAATATCCGTGTCTGCTTTCTTCGGATGGGCTGCCAAGAAGGTACAGTTGAAAACTTTACGGAATGTACTAGCCATTAAGAGGGCGGAGAATGCCTCAGCCAAGATTCTAGTAAGTGGGCTGCCAGGGTCAGGGCGTCCCATAGCTGGGGGGTCAGTTGATCATCCTACTGCGGCCTTAATGTAGTATCTAGGGCCCAGATTATCCCCCCCCCCCCCCCAACCCAACCCAAACCCCAAAACCCAGTATTATCGAATGCTGAGTTTTGGATCTAAGATCCAATATTTCTGTTATTAGAATAATATGAAATATAGCGGGAATACCGGCAGATTATACAGGGACTACCGCGTGTGAGGGAACGCTTAAGTAATAATTGAGTCTAGTGTAGAAATGAACGAACACAAATAAAGACTCAATGTGAGTCCTTCAGCCTAGGGGTTTTACCTAGCTAAGAGATTCGCACTTGAGAAGTAAGATAACAATTCCCAGTAGGAAGAATAGTAAAATAAGCTAGCAACTCAGCAGTGGTGTAGAGGGCAAAAGAAGAGGCACAACCTTTCGAGAGAAGCTACTCCGCAAAGAGACGTATTTTGGGTTTGACTGAGTACCAGGAGCCAAACAGAGAACGAACACGGTCAACGAAGAATTTTGTAACTCCCTTCACTCCACAAAACAAGCAAGCGGGGCTAAATAGGTACCCAATGAGTGTTTATTGTATTGCATCGTTTTATTGTATTCGGAAAATTGAGTCTAGGTGATAACTTCTTTTAAGTTGGGGGCTATGAACTCAATAGAGTCAGTACATTAAACAACCCCAACACCAGTTACCACAGTGGTGGACAAGCAAAATGATAACATGCACAAATCACACTATACAACACACTGAAAACCATATCTACCACTAGAGAAGCCTAAAACAACAAACATATTACAAGCAAACAGAAATCGATGTTCAACGCAACATACGCATTGAAATCGCAAAGTATACAAAAGGATATACCAAATAGTTAACAGAAAACAACAATAGCGAAGCAATATGACCTGATGCGTAAGGAATACTGTAGAATCCACAAGCCAAGTTAAACAGTCATAGAAGCATGAACACAGGTCAAATCAACATTCAAATGAACATTCAAAGGCAAGAACCCAAGACTCAACGCACAATAGGCATCCAGGCAAGGGTTTGGGGTTTTAGGGTTTTAGGGAAGAGCACAATACAGACATAGAACACGCATGTATGAATAAGCAATAACGGTATACATTTGTTGACGCGCTATTAAATTTAATGGACATCTTAGCATCTAAAATCCAAAGATGACTTAAACACACGAAAGATACCACATCTAAACTCCATAGATGTCAGGACATACACAAGAATAAACCATAGACATAAATAAACAGTTAGTATTCAAAGTTTATAAGTAACAAGAACATCAAGGTAGACAATCAAATGTAAGTGAAATGGAACATGAAATCAACCACACACAAACAGCAATAGCTAATATTGAGAAGTACTATACAGACATAAACAAGTTTTATGCAGACATAAACGCTTGCAACTCACATTTACCAACACGTACAAACTAAGAGGCGCAAAAACCTAGTAGAAAGATTAGGTCTAAACACCATCAAATTCACAAACATCACCAAAAGAGGCATAGATAATGTCCCTCAACTCTAGAGGTGATCCTGAAGTTTCAACATAGAGAATACAAAGGCAGGAATAAAGGTATAAAGATACAAATAAACCAAGATACACAAGCGTGCAGTGAAGATCAGATCAAACATTTGATTGTAAAATAGCAATCGAACCGAACAAATTATTTCAGACACAATTTTACCAGCGTCTGCGATCCCATGCAAGGACATAAAACACCATACGTGTCATAGTTTACGTTCGCATACATAGGCACAAGACACCTGATACAACAAATGCAAGTGAACACTAAACATAATGACTATACATGGACGTGAACACTAAACATAATGACTATACATGGACAAATCAGTCAATAGAGGCACTTGCACATGGACTAAAGAAGAAACATGTCTGTCTGAATATTAGACCAACACAATAATACAAGGGACAAAAAGAAGACAAGTGATGAACTACACATTACAACACATTCCAACATCAGGGACCACACACACACACACACATACATTCAGCACACACAAAACAAGACATACATCTCATGAACATCACATGAACAAAAACATAAATTACAAGAGGAGGTCTAGTCACAACAACTGAACCTCGACTATACACCAGAATCACACTCACCGAGAAACAACGGCTGGAAACAGAACTACAAACAACGATCATCTGTAGTAAGACATTACACAAGTAATCACAGATACATTAAGGTACACCACCAACACAAGCCAGAAGTATATACTACACTGAGACAAACTTAGATAGTTTACTTATAACAACTGGAAGAAATAAAAGTCCATTAATTGCCAGACAACAGTTCGGTACAAAACTAGATCCCGCAACATTGCAAACAACTAGGTTACAGAAATGGACTTTAACCACTGAAGTTCGGTACACACACAGGAGTTACAACAGAATACAACATAATATCGAAAACCATAAAATAAATAGTAAAAACCATATACCGGAATTGACACCACCGAAAACCCAGTTTATGATCAGTCGATAAATAATCCGTGTTCGATTTGGAAGGCTATTGTCATAAACCAAAGTTTATAAATAAATAAAAACCATATTCCCGCCATAAAAAATCAGGTGTCAAAAGAATGTCAAGTTGAGCTAATTGAGCCTACAGGACAACACGGAACTACCACAGACACCACGAAAAAGACCTACATAAAGGTAATAACCAAATTAACACAAAACGGGTGAATTTAAAGGGGGAATATGTTTATGTTGGAGAACAAGACTGATTAATACAACACACGCATACCACGCAGGAGAGAATTCTAACACTAATGACAACTCAACACAAGAATAGCCCATGACTTCTGCGCCATACCAACGAACACAGCACTACGGAGCCTACGCGCACAAGTGAGCTCCACTCGCACACACGCGAGGAAACACAAGCCGTACCGCTAGAACCAAGCCAGTACATACAGACGCAATGCCAGTTTCCCAGGCATCCTCACGCATTTGCACTCTTAATAATAAAGAAAAAGCGATTCACTTGGACGATGAGCCCACGCCAGCGAGAGGATCATTCAATCCAGCAATGATTAAAATCGAAGTGGTCATCGACAAAGATATCTACGATGGTAACGCCTATATTACAGGCATACTAGTGAATCCTATTGACATACGCGCACTCCACAAGCTAAGTAATGAAGTCTACAACCAACAACCCAACATATTGGTACCAGAAGCAGATCAATGGTTATCAGAGTTATACACAATAAAGCTATGAGGGACTGTGATAAAAGGGATCACGACGAGTGCATTGCAATCAGGGGCTTTATGAGCGAGTTAACACTAATTAGATCACATGTAGGGGATAAAATCTCAACCAGAGATGAACCAGCTAAAGATGAGTAAGTTCCCCAAGTGGCCAACCAACAAGTATGTTAGCATGGCCGATTGTCACGATACAATATAGTTGATATCTGTAGCAAAAGACTTGTTTGCGAGCACCAACATGCCATTGATACAGTATCTATCACTCGTGCAAGAATTGCTACGACAGATAGACGCAACAGAGGTATCACGCACAGCACTCAATATACGTAGTTCCAAATAGCTTTGGAAAGACTTCACTGATGTGGAAGGCTACAATATATTAATCATTGACAACTTGCGTCGCACTCCAGTTGACTATCTGCCAGAGAAGTGGCACAACGACTTCTATGACACTCGTATGAACGTTGAAGTACGGGCAGCACGATTGCGTCGCACAATGCTCGAGTTGGAGAAACGATACAAGAATACTGAGAGAGAGTCCATTAATTGGCAATTTCTCAAAGTATCTCGTTACCAATCACTAGTCATGTACGGACAACAAGCTGATGAGGAAGATATGAATACCATCCTAACCAGGGCCTTTTTTTTGGATAGGGCAGCATTGCCTTCAACACCATCTCCGAGTGAATAACTGCATTTGATAAAGGAGTTGCTGCTGTGTCCGGTGGAACGACGTGTGGGTTAGTTGAGTTGAGAAGAGTAATCCGTCCGTGTAGCGCCTGAATCCTGGACACTCAGTCTGCAAGATTGACGCGGTGATCGACGTTGATGTGCGGGTATGATTCAGCCACACGCATAGCATCAACCTGATTCATAACCGATGCAACGATTTCGTCAGATTTTCCTTGCTGAGACCTCGTGGGTTGAAGCGTCATCCTCATTGGTCCTAGCATTGTTCATCCTCTGACAAGTTGCTAACGGGTTCTGTATTGTTGATTTCTAAGTCGGCATCTGCATTACGTGTTTTCAAATAAACTGCTGATAAAGTGGTTAGGTTGCGTGCAGAGTTCTGGGTTGTGGGTTTACCACGCTTTGATTGAAATGTCCTTTCAATGCGCTCGGTTGTATATTTGAGGATCTCGATATTTGCTGATTTCGTCAAAGGGTTCAGGAGTAGATCAAGGCTGTTGCGGACAATCTCTGGTGTCAAGCCTGCACCTCATCGGGCCTCGCGCTTGGTTCAAAGATAATATATGGTTGCTGTTTTGGTTGAATCTGAGTGCATATTGAGCGGGGATTGATATTTTCGTCAAGGCGCCAATTCAAGAAAGCATTCGCAATTCATTTCAAACTTGTTTCGACCTAAGCAGAAATACATATTCGGATGACTGGTTGCTCGGCCCCGACGGTTGGGTTCGGAAACTGGTTTTGATGGCAGATACCAGGGAAGTTGGTGACGATTCAAAAAAGGGCGGGGGCGCCACACATGTACGAAGATAGAACGTAGGGGGGGCTTATCATTTGGAAATACTGCTTTGAAATAGAGCCAAATAGGAGTTGTATCCGTCAATTTGTCTACCAATTTTCTGGCATTACCCGTGATTAGCGACATAATCTGGAGGGGTTGGTCGTGCTATGGGGGACGGTTATTTAGATATAAATACTTTATAGAGTGGTAGCTGCCAACGTCAATGCTCCGCCGCCCATTGGTGTGCAAGCCTTTTGCCGATGCAGTGATCACAGTGGCATCATTCGTTAATTACTGAGGTGAGCTCATACAAGATTCACTAAAAACCCTGAAACCCATACTATAGCGGTTAGAAATAAAGTGAAGTGCTACAGTAAAGTGCATCATTAGTATCCCGGAATTGTTTTCTTCGAAGGTGCATATGTTAGTAAACATCCAGAATTAAGTACTCGGAGGAAACCGAAATCATGGAAATTTGATGGCCTAGCTCTGCAACTGTGAATGAATAATGTTCTTCTCTCAGTTTGAACAATCTACGAATGACAGAACCATGTGTGCTCTAATTACGCAAGATGTTCGTATGTTCTCTGTAGCGTATGTCATTTGGCAGTCTGCGGTTGATATCTTAAGAACCAATGTGTTGACAGTGTTGGAACATAGACAACGATTCGCGGAAGGTATTGCGGTCTGCTTTGGCGATCTTGTGTGCGTTGCGTAGGGCCTCATAGGCGGAGGTTTGTACTAACTCGTATCGGGCTTCTTCGCGTTCCTCTAGGTAAGTATCACGTTCCTGGCGTATTCGTGCCGGAGGGCGTCACGTTGGGAGGTAACGGTGTTGCAGTCGTCAAGGTATGTACCACGTTCATAAGGAATACGTGTAAGGTCGTGTTTCAGGGATGGATGTTCGATTTAGTGTGGCGTGTGTACTCAAGATCGCTAGGAAGATTATCCCGGGAGAGAGCATGTTGGCTACACTCAGAGCGTGCTTGGTCACGCTCGATAACGACATTGTTATGCTCGGTTCTGATGCGATCGCGGTCAGCGGCAAGCGATGGGTGTTCGATGGCGTGTTCTTTGCAGTATGCGATAGCAAAGTTAAGTTCTGTGATGATAGTGTTGCGTTCATGACGGAGTCCGTTGATGTCAGCAGTTATAGTTGCAATTGTCTTGGATTGTGAGATGTCATCGGCGTGTAGTGTGTCGCGTTCATTGATGGCGGTGTCGCGTTTGTGAACAAGTGCATTACGTTCGTGTCGGATCCGAGTAAGGTCAGCTTGGGCGACGGTGTTGGTGGCGTGACAATCGTTGCAGCCGGTGATAGCGTCGATAGTGTCTAGTACGGAGAATGCGGCATGCACACTAAAGTAGACGACGATATTACTGACATGGGGGTTAGATTTGGTGTTGGTGACGGTAGCAAGGATTCGGGCAAGTTTGATATGGTCGTTGGCGGGGCGGATGTTGAGGTAAGGTGTGAGTTGAGGAAAGAAATCACGGTAAAATCGTTGCACGCCACAGGAGGAGAGATTACCAGGGAGAATCTGTCCCGCCGGTGGAGGTGTGCGTCTCATATTGGAGTGGGCGAGTGAGATCATGAAAGGAAAATCACGAAATGAGACGAGAGATCGGAGAAGTGAATCCGTGACCAGAGGATGAGGAAGCTCGGGGGTGGTTGGGTTAAAATTGTAAAGAAAATAAAGTACATATTCGATATAGGCCCATAACCTGTTGGAACATATAATATGCAAGAAGAAAGCTTACCATTATACTGCGTATTATCTATATAATATGATGTTTGTCATGTGCTTTTAAATATTCTGACAATTATTCGGCCGAAACATAAACGGTAATATATTCTGGGTCCCTAGGGTTTTAGGGTTTGTTAGAGTGCAATGTTGTGTACAATTTAGGAGGCAATGGATGTAGCCGACTTTAAATAAAGTGCAAATGTATGTATTTATTTCTAACCTCACCTTTGGTTTTATACCTAAGATGTTTGTGCTACTGCTCAACTGCTTGGGCTGGCCAGGGTAAAAACTCATATGGTCAGTGTGAGAAACCTTATGTAAAACACTTTAAGAACGAATTCTACAAAATTTCGCCACGTATAAGCCGATGGCAATATGTACCTTTATCCCGCGATTCATTGGATAGGGTACTTCTTAGCATCAATCAATAGAGGATATCAATACGATCCCGTCGGTACCTTCAAGTAGGTAGTCGGATGTTTATGTTGGTATGTACCACCAGGGGCTTTTCGTTGCCGGCTACAAGTTGAGGACGCCGTGGATACGATTTAAGTTCAAATAAATAATGACCACGTTTTGATCATTTTTAAATACGTGATGAGTACGAATTAGGCTCGTACCCAAAATTTTGATCACACATTAGGTACGTAATGACTACGCAGTAATCCCATTTTTAGTACTTTTTGTGTATTTCTGAAGGAATCTGGGGTTTCAGGATTTGGGTTGATTAGTCATCATTTATCGACCAATGAGTAAAAAATATTTTATTCACACATATACACCATCATGAACATGCTGTAGGTGTCCTTTACGGGGATGGCCATAGCTACTGAACTAAGCATGCTAGAGACACCGGTCCAATAATGGATGTGCTTTATGATCCATTGCCTAGCTTTTCTTGTAAAAACATTGGTAGATATTCCAAACGCCGAGTAAAGCTTCCAAGCCTCATCGCTTATCCGGTTCTTAATAATTTGACCTTGGAGTAACAACTGAACACTTCGATGTTATTCTATTTCAACTCTTTTGCAACTAAATCTCACGATTTTTATTGAGTGCTTGTGTTGTCATTATCTTAGACTGGCAATTTATAGAAAGTATAAGGCCCTTTTCTTTTTGCTAAATATAGGACAGGAATCCACTTGTTTATACATACGAGACCGATGTGGCAGACCATGGTTTATTTTCAAAGTAACTATAATATA
Source organism: Sphaeroforma sirkka (assembly GCA_001586965.3). Lineage (NCBI taxonomy): Eukaryota > Ichthyosporea > Ichthyophonida > Sphaeroforma > Sphaeroforma sirkka. Next base: position 28,453 of record LUCW03000495.1, read on the forward strand.
ACTGAATCCCTGAAACAAAGACATGTTGGGTCACGGTAGGGCTGTCTTCTATTGTATATACTAGTAATTCTACTCATTCATATGGCGTATCGGACAACATAACACAAGAACATATTTCATGTGTACATGATTTATCCGGTAAGCCATATCGGGACTCGGCGTGTGAGAGAAACACTCAAAGAAATCCCGAGTCTAGTGAAAACACAAATAAAGACTCAGTTCGGCTCTCTTAGACTAGGGACCTTTCTAGCTGAGATAACCGTACTTGAGAAGAGATATATTGTACCCCTTATCACGTACCTTTCAGCGACTCTATACTCTTACATTTTTTACAATATCCTTATAGATAGGTCAAGCAGCTCGATTAGGCTAATAGCGATCATGGAGCAAAAAATAATCACTAACAAGAACTAAAGTGAACAACCAAGTAAGCAATAGAATTTAAAAGAATTTTATTAAAAATTGTAACTCAACAACTGGGCGACGGAGAGGAATTAATCACAAGCGGTTATCAGAAGACTAGAAGAAAATTCTAGACAAACCCTCAACGAGCAAGAACCAGAGCAGAGACAGAGGACCTCCAGCCTGAAGACGAACAGGTCACAAGACGAACCACATATATCGTTTCCCAAGTGGAAGTAAGCCACAAAGGAGTGTGTGTAAAAAAACCTGTCACTGTGATCAAATTATCAATGGTGGGGAAGTTAAAATTGAAAAACGTGTCAATCAACACCAGAGTTTTTAAGAAAGTGATCCCACAAACAAGTCAATGCCTGTAGACAAGGGGAGCACCTGCATTTAGGACTAGATGGGGGTCTAAATATAGATCCATAGGTGTAGTCAGTGGGGCAAGTAACCGCACACTTCTAAAGAACAAAAATATCATACAGGTCTAGGGAAGCTAGAATAGCAAATCTTGCCATCAAAAATAATTACCATTGTCATTAGGAGGCATAGAAGAAATATGCATACTCAGGTAGAAATGCCATCGATCTGAATTACTATATGGTTAAGGGATAATAAGCATAATCATTAAGATCAGTCAGAAAAATGAGGAACACAAGTAGAAGAAGCGGCATCGCACATATCAAGGTACTAATTGGCCAATCTCACTCACAAACACCGAGATCAAATCACGCACACATCAAATTGAAAGACTTCAAGTAGTAGCATACCATTACTAAAACTCGAGCACAAGACATAAGAACAAACACAACAAACACAGGAAGCAAACAAATCCTACAAATTCTGTACGAACAATAATAAGTATTTACTCATATGACGGAATAAGCTTAACTAACAAACACCAAATGAACCTTCCCAATTACAGAAAGGAACACAACAGGCTACCGTACCACACAGAACGGTAAACACTTCACACGAAAGTGTAGCAAAGCGAGACCACAATAAAAGTAAGGGTGATACATTCAAACTTTACTTATTTTATACGAATTATTACTAAGACAAGGGGGGTGAAGCGCGCATTCACTCAGAATTTAGCAAAAGTCTTGACAAATAGCCGCAACAACCACACACCACCACAGATATCTCAAAATACCGACTGCAACCAGAGCAGGCGTGTATGGTGGGGAGGAAGAGGGAGCGGGCTCGGATGGCGCAAGTGTCAGCCCAATGGGCGGGGGGGGGCAAGCCCAGATAATGGTTGCGGCCAACCTACACCGGCTGGGGTACCCATTCTAGCCTCGGCGATGCGTCAAGAAATCAACAAAAGCATCTGCCAAGGCAATCATGTCCTGGTTAGTAGGTTTGTTTCCAAATTGGTACAAACTGCTCCGGTGTCGATCCCGACTCTGCATAAGATGAGAGTAGGTATTCATGACCAACAACCAGAACGACGCATGCCACTTGTTGACAAAGAACTCAGACGATGATATGTCATATTTATTAATGGGTGGGATGATGTTGAGGAGGATGAAGTCATTCAAATAAGTCAATACATTAGTAAGTTAGCTCTCATGCATTCACTATTACGCGACCAGATAAATGAACCACCTCTTGCAAAACTATTAAAGACTTCAGAATTCCCGAAGCTCCCCATAGATAGTTACATTAGGATGGAAAATTGCGAAGACATCATTGAGTTCACTACGCAATGTAGGGGCTTGTTTTTAGCAAAGTCTATGCCACTGTGTCAGTACCCAGCACTAATGAGAAACCTATTAGATTCTACTGATGCAACGGAGAAGACCAAGTCAGTACTCAATAACATAAGCTTCCGAGACGTATACAACTTAGAACTTCAAAGAACCTGAGCGATTCAATAGGATCATTATTGACAGACTCAGGCCTCACCCAGTAGACTATCTGTTAGAGATGTTTCTCAACGACATGTAGGACAAGACACTGAACGTCGAAGTGCGTACAGAGCGTGCGCATAAGACAGTGTAGATGTTAGATGAGAGAGACTACAGAAGTGTACGTATTTCTAAATACGTTAATAACGTTTCACGTCGTCAGCCCGAGAGTAATTTGGGACTTGTTCTCAAATTAATATACGGATAGGTCTGGTATAGGTGGGACAGCCCGAGAGAACGTAAAAGTATTTTGAGACTTCTTCTCAGATTATTCTATTTATAGGACACGAGCCACCGGCTAGCCGAGAGTCGAGGTCCAAGCCTGAGTGTATTAACAGAGAATATGGTATATTTATTTCTAGAAAATATATCCGAGTGCTAGAGTGTTCTGCATAAGGTTTCTCATACCGATCATATGAGGTTTTACCCTGGCCCACCCAAGTGGTTGAACACTAGTACAAATACCATCAGTATATAACTGAGGGTGAGATCATAAATAAATTCATTTCGAACGCACCATACTTTAGATACATTTCCACTTTGAAGTCTACTACATTGCACGCTTACATTCGAAGAGCGTTACCGCAACTCCGATAAGGTACCCATACACTTTCAACTCCTCAAAGTCCAAAGATACCAAGCACGTATGTACTATGGACGACAAGCACAAGTGAATGTTCTCATCAAGGCCGACAAACAACCTGATGGGAGTGAGGGTCACTTATCAGATATAGTACAAGTTAATTTTATACTATGACTGAGGCAAACATATGAACGGCATCCAAGGGAGAGTGCAACACAAACGACAAAAAACGCAGGCAACCAACCACATTGTGATTAGCACTACTGCTACTGACAAACGGCAGAAACCTAATAACGGTGCACCCAATCAAACCAAACCAATAGGACAAGCCCATGAAAAGAAAGGGGCGCGTGAGGAGCATGCATGTCCCTATTATAAGGTGATGTCAGCCCCACATCGAATCAGTCTATGTCCCAAGAAGGCTTCGAATCAGCCCAAGCAGAGACTGAGGAGCAGGTCAAGAAGGATGTGCAAATAGCAAGACTGTCCATTTACCTCCGGCAAGGAAGAAGACATCACAGAGGGTGATGAACAGTGAAACCGGGGATGTACGGTCGGGGGACCTACGATCCTAGTGGAATGAATAGGGTTCAAGAGACTATGTGAATTTCTAAACTTTGGGGAGATTGAAAAGAATATGAAAGGCTTGGTGGAATCCCTCGGGATGGACGACCCATCCCTACGGATGCCTCTCCGATTAAGATAAAATAGGAAAATATATGCTGCTCGCGCTAAAATATTATCTTTGGATAAGGTACCCAATCATATGCTGATAAATTTACTACCATTGTCCTGTAACACTTATGGATTACCCACTTTGGACGGAAGGAACTGGTGGGCGGAAGCAAACACGATTCACCTGGCGGATAGGCACAATGCATGTACAGATGAAGAAACGTTGCTAGTAAATGCAAATGATTTAAATTACCAACCTCTATCCTTACTTCCCGCATCACGAGACCAGCGTTTACATATTGATATACAAATTAACAGCAATACATTCAATGCACTAGTGGACTCGGGTGCACAACGCTCATGCATGGACAATAGTGTAGTAACAGAACTATATCTCTCCATCAGGGCGTAACCGAGTTATATACAACTAGCACATTCAGATGCAAGAATACAAAGCACAGGGTCAACCAAAGTTTGTGATATTCATTATGAAGGTAGGAAAACCTCTCAGTGCTTTGAAGTATTGGTTCTACCAGACAATAAGGCACCAATATCTTTCGGTATGTATAGCAGGATAAATCAATCCAGTTATACCAACAAACACAAAATGGGAATCACTCCTCACGCCACATGAAGATGACCCGGCGCATGAACAAGAAGGTTTCAGAGAGTCACTTACAGACCTTCTAGATACCAATGTGAATATATCTCCTGACGTACATTGCAACCTACCAGGCTCCACAGTCACAGTACCTGCAAATAAAATTAATGCAGACAAATGAGGCACTCTGAAGTCAAGTTTGTACCTCACAAACACATTCCATATACTGATGAAAATGTACGGAAGTGGCTTACAGATGGGCACTTCTATAAACGAACGACGCCTACAACAGTAAATCTACCGTTTTTATCAACTGGTGAACATGACCAAACAGGGCTCCTCAAAAAAGTAAGAATATGTTTAGACCTACGCGAGATCAATAGCCAATATGAACAAGATAAGATTGTGTTACCGAAAATAAAGGAAGTAATACACAACCTACAAGGAGCATAGTTCTTTTCAAAGCTCGATCTCACAGGAGAATTTCACCACTTTCTAGTGGACGAAACAAGCCAACACTTCTTCACATTCTCGTGGAGAGGAGCGCAATACTCATCAAAGTCAGCGCCGTTTGGACTACACTCACTCACAGCACAGTTCCAGAGAGTCATGGCAAGCTTGCTCAAGTTGTCAAAGGAGTGCAAGTGTATGTAGATGACATAGTCATTGCGAGTCTTACAGGAGAAGAACAGCGTAAGACAGTTCGTGAAGTAATCAAGCGACTGAATGGAGCAAACTTTCGATTCAATCACAACAAGTGTGCCTTCGCGGTTAAAGTGGTCAACATTCTAGGTGTGAAAGTCACCATACAGGGACTCAAAGCAGATCTTGAAAACAGATAAGGATGGCGGACTGGCCACTACCTTAAACAAAAAGAGATCTGCACAAAGCGGTGTGACTGGCAAATTATATGCGCGACCACGTCTCCAACATTGCCCACACAACGAAACACTTCCGGAACCTAATGAAAGGAAAAGTGAACCAGAACATATCCATGTTATGGACTCCGGAACTCAAAAAGAAGTGGGAAGAACTCAAAGAAGCCATCACATGTTCAGCGACACTATGTAGTAAGTATACGCGAGATAACTGTATCTCAACGTTCTCCCTCCTCAGGGAGGGGGACGTTGTTCATTTATTAGTAATTATAAACAGTAATCCTAAAATGACTGACTCTTAAATGAGTCATTAGTCATGTGCTGTAAAACCAGCAAAAACCCTAAAACCTAGTTTATCAGATTATTCTGATAAACTGTAAAACTTGTAATAAACCTAAAATAATCAAATAAATCTAAGTACTTGTATTCTGACCACACACTAGCATACCCTATTGATGGGGTACCGTTTCAAATAATGAACGATGCTAGTGACTATGGCATAGGACGATGTTTATTTCAAGTCATCGAAAGGGTTAGAAGAATTATTATCTACTTCTCGAGAGACTTGAATCCAGCACAACAACATTATGACACAAATACTAATGGGCTACTAGCACTAGTATACAGCCTGGAATATTTCTCCAAATATATCAAAGGAGGGGACATAACACTGTGGACAGATCACAAAGCGCTCACGCAAATGAACAGTCAACAGACGATTCACCCAATGCTAGCCAAATGCATAGTAAAAACATTACACCGCCACTTCTCGTTTCATACACGTTCCAGGCAAGGACAACCAGATGACAGATATGTATCGCGTCTACACGAAGACACTCTTAATACTAAAACTTCAAAGAAATTAAAAGAAGCAAATGAAGCAGCACGTAACAGCCAAGAGTGCACCATCTTGGCAACGAAAACTGAACGACGGTTTGGGAAATTCATAATAGATATGTTTGCATCGGCACACAATGCACACACAGATAAAACTACACCAAAGAACAGAATGTGCTACAACAAAAGTAGGCACAGTAAGTAAATGCATGGGCGAGCCCACCAAGGGAACGCATACCTGATGTCCTTGACAAAGTAATTGAAGTGGCAACCAGCATCACGATATGTGTATCATACTACCCCAATGCAACGTGGTTTCCAAAATTCTTGACTTTACTAGAAGAAGACCCGATGATAGTGAAGAACACAAACAATGCTTTCCTCAAAGAAGGCAGAAAAGCTTGTGGCAAGACCCCATGGGGTGTTACATTGATGGCAAAGATAGTAGTAGAGTCTCCATACTTTGACTCAACGCGGGAACAACCTGCCATACACGTCGCAGCATCACAACCAGTTCACTCTGAAGATGCACCACAGGCAACAGAATGCGAGACACGTGTCAACATCATCAAGCAATACCACAACTTGGGACATTACACTCCTGAGGAAACGGTAAACGAGTTGCAAACATATGGACATCCAACAACATGTACACAAGTTCATTGAAGGATGCATACCATGTCTTAAAATAAGATACACAAAAAGGGATTCCATCCGTTATAATCAATCACAGCCGCATTCCCAGGCGACAGAGTCCAAGTGGACACCTTAGGGTTTTGCATCAATTCAATTTCAGCCATTAGTGGCCACACTTATTGGGGCTCTTTATTTATGATCAGAATTGATATATTTGTATCCTAGTACACTTGGGGAAAATTGTGGGTAAAAAAAAATGTAGCACATGTTAGTATGCGCATCAACCAAAAACCCTAGTTAGGTTTATACACGGAGGGCAAGGTTTTAAACTGTCACGATACTCTACCAGAAACCTTTCTATGATTTTTTATGCTATCGCAAAGTTGAAGGCTTGGGGACGTAAATTATTCATGTTTTGGTCGTGGTAGGCACTTCTTGGTCAAGAGGTCAGCTGGGTTCACATGCGTTGATATATAGCTGTTAGCAATCATACCCTTATGTGTCCGATACCGAATATAGTGTGCGCGGACCTCTATATGCTCAAGACCCGTATAACCGTGGCAGTGTCTGTACCAAGGGCTACTTCAATGGCCGATTGATTATTTACATACAGACGTGTAGGCCAAGTCATGCCATGTCAAAGCGCATTTAGAATGCTGCGGATCCACGCAATATCGTGAGTCAACTCGGAGGCCGCTATATACGCGGACTTTGGTGGAGCTGATGCTCACAGTTTTGTTTTGTTTCTGGCTATACCAGTAAACAGGCGTTTAATTTAAAGTGACGGGTGTGCCTGTGTAACACCTTTGAGTCAACGGGCATGATCCCCAGTTAGAGTCAGTGAATACGGACAAATGATGACTGATATTAGGCAAGTCGGGCACCGAAGTGTAGCGGAGAGCCAGGATCTTCGTGACGACGAGGTACTGGAGAACATTTGACTTTGTCAAAGTTGGACACCAGGGGAGTCGCACTAAAAGCAACAAGCTCGCACCGAAGAGGTTCCAGTGAGTGCATATAGCGTGATGAACGCCAGAGCTAGGGATGTGTTTCTGGGGCGCATCGAGAGCGTTAAACACATAGGTGTGGTCATACGGACGTTATGTGGGTCTTTAAAAACATCGATTGTGCCCGAGAAATCTTGTAAAACACGATGGCCAACCCAATGCTGCACTAGGCTTAGAGTTTTCGTGCTGTATGTTTGGAGAAGTCATTGGGCGTTCCTGATGTCCTTGACAAAGTAATTGAAGTGGCAACCAGCATCACGATATGTGTATCATACTACCCCAATGCAACGTGGTTTCCAAAATTCTTGACTTTACTAGAAGAAGACCCGATGATAGTGAAGAACACAAACAATGCTTTCCTCAAAGAAGGCAGAAAAGCTTGTGGCAAGACCCCATGGGGTGTTACATTGATGGCAAAGATAGTAGTAGAGTCTCCATACTTTGACTCAACGCGGGAACAACCTGCCATACACGTCGCAGCATCACAACCAGTTCACTCTGAAGATGCACCACAGGCAACAGAATGCGAGACACGTGTCAACATCATCAAGCAATACCACAACTTGGGACATTACACTCCTGAGGAAACGGTAAACGAGTTGCAAACATATGGACATCCAACAACATGTACACAAGTTCATTGAAGGATGCATACCATGTCTTAAAATAAGATACACAAAAAGGGATTCCATCCGTTATAATCAATCACAGCCGCATTCCCAGGCGACAGAGTCCAAGTGGACACCTTAGGGTTTTTGCATCAATTCAATTTCAGCCATTAGTGGCCACACTTATTGGGGCTCTTTATTTATGATCAGAATTGATATATTTGTATCCTAGTACACTTGGGGGAAAATTGTGGGTAAAAAAAAATGTAGCACATGTTAGTATGCGCATCAACCAAAAAACCCTAGTTAGGTTTTTATACACGGAGGGCAAGGTTTTAAACTGTCACGATACTCTACCAGAAACCTTTCTATGATTTTTATGCTATCGCAAAGTTGAAGGCTTGGGGACGTAAATTATTCATGTTTTGGTCGTGGTAGGCACTTCTTGGTCAAGAGGTCAGCTGGGTTCACATGCGTTGATATATAGCTGTTAGCAATCATACCCTTATGTGTCCGATACCGAATATAGTGTGCGCGGACCTCTATATGCTCAAGACCCGTATAACCGTGGCAGTGTCTGTACCAAGGGCTACTTCAATGGCCGATTGATTATTTACATACAGACGTGTAGGCCAAGTCATGCCATGTCAAAGCGCATTTAGAATGCTGCGGATCCACGCAATATCGTGAGTCAACTCGGAGGCCGCTATATACGCGGACTTTGGTGGAGCTGATGCTCACAGTTTTGTTTTGTTTCTGGCTATACCAGTAAACAGGCGTTTAATTTAAAGTGACGGGTGTGCCTGTGTAACACCTTTGAGTCAACGGGCATGATCCCCAGTTAGAGTCAGTGAATACGGACAAATGATGACTGATATTAGGCAAGTCGGGCACCGAAGTGTAGCGGAGAGCCAGGATCTTCGTGACGACGAGGTACTGGAGAACATTTGACTTTGTCAAAGTTGGACACCAGGGAGTCGCACTAAAAGCAACAAGCTCGCACCGAAGAGGTTCCAGTGAGTGCATATAGCGTGATGAACGCCAGAGCTAGGGATGTGTTTCTGGGGCGCATCGAGAGCGTTAAACACATAGGTGTGGTCATACGGACGTTATGTGGGTCTTTAAAAACATCGATTGTGCCCGAGAAATCTTGTAAAACACGATGGCCAACCCAATGCTGCACTAGGCTTAGAGTTTTCGTGCTGTATGTTTGGAGAAGTCATTGGGCGTTACTGAAACCACAGACCACGGCAGGAAGTATCTCGTCAAAGTAAATGATGATGATGATGCGTCGCTCTGAGTGAATTAATACACATTGATCTGTACACTTCGGACGAACCAAAGGTTAATGAGTGTGCGACCAATGTTGATTTTATTCCTGAGCCTGCTTGCCTGTTTTAATCCATAAAGACCGCGTAGTAGTTTGAGGACAGTGCAAGGAGGGTAGTGGCCGAGCTTGATACTACCCTTTGGGAAGACTAGAGTATTCAATTTGGAATACAAATAGGCTGTAGTCAGAAGTTCGCATAGGGGGTGGAATTGGTTGCGTCGTGACCGGTAAAAGAAAAATTGGCGACGGTGGCGGAGGGATAGCAGGTGACGATGGTGATGGAGGGATATAATTGCCGTACGCGGTTTTGGAAAGAAAACTAGCGTTGCACCAGTCGGTATGGGCACCCCCCACCTTCTGGTCGCGCATAACGTGGGACTTGTGTATTATATTTGCTTGTGCATGTAATAATTGTAGGGGGCCATTCTAAGTACATCATGTGACTTGTTGCCACTCGTCAAGGTTAACTAAGCAGTCACTGGTATAATGCTATTACATCTGTGGAACTTGAATATAAGTCATGGATTTGACTGTGGTAGATGAAATCAGCTAGACAGTAAAGTCTCGGGTGTGGAGGTGAAGCTGATGAGAAGATGGAGTGACCTGGTTGGTGGCACCTAGCTGAAGAAGTCGGTAGGTTATGTGGAGGGTTGGCGATTGTAGAATCAAAGACATTGAATTGGTAAACTGAATACGATGTGATAGCCGCCATACGTACGCTAAAATGTGACAGTATGTGGTCTTTTTGTAATAACGCAAGTGGTTTTGTGAGCAGGGTATACTAGATGATAGTCATTGTTGTTTAACAGGATCTGTGAGAGAAGTTGTTGGATAATGTTATTGCTAAAATTTGTCATGCCCACGTTTGGTGGTATATCTCGTTTCGTGATGATGGTCGTGGGTTCATCAGTAGTTTAGAGGGGAAATGCACTTTGCTTTATGTTGGTCAGCTTGTGGCGAGCCCGTGAGTTAAGGTAGCTGACGTTTGCTGTGCTCCTTCATCTAGTAATAGCTGGGATTCTGTTGAATGGTGGGGTGAGAGTGTACGTATAATCTTTGCCACTTGTTTAAAATAAAAGTAAAACACTTTGCAAGGGAAGTTGTTTTTACTGGTATATTGGCCACAAATTATTGTAAGATGGTCCGATGTATGAGTTGCAGTTGGTACAGTCTCTTTGCTGTGGTAGTACACAACATACGACAAGCTTTTATGCAAAGACCAGAGTGATCTGTAAACTTCGATGGATATTTCTATGTTTTAAACTATGTATACAAACTAAGATACAATTTAAACCAGTTAGGATTTAGCAGTGGTAGATTGTGTAAGAATGATCAGGACTGCCTCTGTAGAAATACGGCCTCCGGTCAGTCTAAAATATCAAGATCAATTGAGATAATACATTGGTTTTTATTTGTATTTTAAATAATTAGTACAAGCTCTTTTTCCAATATTTCCAAAGTGTTCTAAATTCACTTTGATGGCTCCAATAGCCTGAGTATTTGGTATGACTCATCTACTTGGACCTATTTGAGACATTAGTAGATGTAGGATATTATAAACTAAATTTTATAATCTCCGAACTACTACTTATTGATTTTGGTCCTCCCGCCAATCTCCAAAATCCAATAAGTCTTTTCTTTTTTTTTAACTTTTCTTCAGATGGAACTTTATTTATATCAGCTAATGTATTAACGTGACTTACGTTATTATGTCTATTTACAAATTAGGCAAGTGGTCATGAACATTTAGTACTTCTAGTGAAAATTATTCAATAAAGAACAGCTAGAGGTACGCCCTGTGTGATCGAGGATATTTAGGCTCTTAACAAGAGGCAGTCCCGATCATTCTTACACAAGCTACCACTGCTAAATCCTAACTGACTAAATTGTATTTTAGTTTAATATAGTTTGAAACCTAGTAATTTCCATCGAAGTTTACATATTTTTTCAGTTATATAGTAGTTACAGTAGTGTACTGCTTCTAGACTGTCTGACATCAATTTACTATCCAGCAATTACTATGGCTAAGGGTACTTCTAAAGGCAAGGGAGCCGCTAGCTCTAAGCCTGCTAAGCCTGCCGAGGTTCCTGAGGTCCCTGTGGAAACACCTAGCCTGTCTGGAGTTGAGCCTGCCGAGGAGGATACTGTTGGGGAAGCAAATTCTGAGGTTGGTACAGAGGATTATTCTGAGGATGACTCGTCGGATCCTAAAGCCTTGGAAGAAGAGGTATCTACTACCGCGGAAAGGCTCGCCAGCGTCCGTGTATCACCTAGGAGTGAAGCTCAGGACCCCAGCTTGCCCCCCCTGACCACGTGCCGTCAAATATTGGGGATAAACGTCGAAAGGCTGGAAAATTCGTGGATACGAATGTCGGGGGGCATTATAACTCCACATCTAAAGGACACTCCAGCACAAATCCGGCGTGAAAAGGAAGTATTGGACCTGTCCGAAAATTTCGGTTTCGCCATCGATGGAGAAGCCATTCCATTCAGCTCAAATCTTGGGGCCGAAGCTGAGGACGCCATAACTCGACAACGAGTGGCTGGATCCTCTCAATCTCAACGCCAATTGAACCGCACTGAAGCGCTCTTGAAGGAGCTAGCGGCAGCAGCAGCAGTTGTGGACCCTCTATCGTGTCCCACTTGGCTGATATTCTTCCTATACCGAAGAAGAAAAAAATTTCGGGCCGGGTTTCGAACCCGAGACCTACTGGTTTACCAGCCAGTATGTTTACCACTAAGCCAATTACCACTGGCGAGAGAGATAATATTTCAAAATTTAATCTCTATAGCTCTGATGCTACCATCGACCATCCTCTTGACAAACCTAACCCTGTCAGAGGATATGATCGTATGGAACTCGATGAGGCTTACCATCCTCGTAATATCGACCCTCATTTGCCAACTAACCCTGGTAATCACGATTTTGGCAATCGCTACACCAGTACCTCGTTAGAGAGTTCCCTGCTCTAATCCTGAGGATGAGGAAGTGAGAACCAGACATACTCGTCTCAGGCTATTACGCTCTGGTATGCAAGTCCTTGAGGACCGTCTATTGAATGACTCTGACCTTGACGATAGGAAAGCGGATAACATTCGCTATCTAATCGATAACAAGAGAAAGGAAATAGACACCATCTTGGCACTAGCAGCCCGTAGCACTGAGCATGAGCCTCGTGAACACTTAGAACCAAGCTTTATAAAGCAGCTAGGTAACGCGCAGGCTGAGGTCGATTTCTCTACTAATGAGAGTACAGTGGAGACACTGAAGGCCTTCGACCAACTTAAGGAGTCTGCCAGCCTTAGGGATAAGCAGATGATGAATGCCTTTATTCATTTCTGTGAGCCAGGTGAATGGCGAACTATCTTGAAGGGCTCATGAGCCCAACTGGAAAGCCCTACCCTGGCACCAGTTGCGTGATAATATACTTAACACCTTTTTTTGAAGATGCACGTGACCGTGAACTTCTAGAGTCTCGCAAGTTCTTTGCGAACGATACCACTATTCGAGGTGCTCTAGCTCATATGACACATATGAATACACGGATGGGTGGTCGTACCTATACTGGCGAATATTTATTAATTTGTCAGATGATGGAGACTCTGGGAGCTAACCTCTTTAAGAAAGTCAATGATGACATCATCGCCTATGGTGATTTGCGATCTATGCCTTGGTCTGTCTTTGAGAAGATAGTACACAAGCATACCAATTCCTCTACTAGAGTACTTAGTACCACGAGCTACACCCAGCCCACTAAGCGAAACGCAGTAGAGACTAATACTGCGCGTAGTACTAAGAAACCTCGCACTACTACTGGAGGGGGTACTGGCTCTACTTCTACCGAACCGAAAGGTGATAAGAAGGTGAGAGCGCCTTGCAAGAAGTGTGGTTACAACCTCACAAAACGTAATGGCAAGTGGAATGGTAGACACGACCCTGTTAAGTGTGCACCAGGCAAGCCAGATTTTGGACACTATATGAAAGAGTGTGCTACTTGCAAGGGTACTAACGGTTGGCACAAAGAGGATTGCAAGGACTTACCAGACGTCCAAGTTAAGCACTGACAGTACCATATGTGCGCACTAGAGCAAGATTATGAGAAAATGTTCAATAAAATCTATACCAAAGGAGATGAACGTATCTTTCAAACAGTTTTCGTAAATGGAGAAAAAGTTATGGCACTATTTGATCCAGGGGCTGAAGTCTCTGCTATCTCATGCCGAGTAGCCTACGCTACAGATATGGCTGTCCATAACGAAACAACTGATTTAATCTTGGGAAATGGCAAAGTTACTACTTGCGAACAAGCCATTGACTATGCACACATAATGCTGTCAGATAGAAGAGAAGTGAAGACTCACCTAATCGTTACTGACATGTCTCAGAAATACGATTTAATTATAGGTATGACTGATCTTCTCAGTTTAGGTATAACACTCACTGGTCTGCCTAATGGGCTAGACCCGAATAAAGATCAGTCAGATGATAATATGTTAAAGATACCTAAACCTCCGGAAGGTGAAGCAAAGGATATGATTCCGCACTTCACCGATATAATTATGGACTTAATTATACAAAACAGGAAGATTGCAATAACTGACTGGTGTATGTTTAAGTTCTCTAATGGGTACGTTAGACTTGACTTAACAAACGTCGACTTCTCTAAGTTAAAGTGTCCTTCACATAACTACGTGAGTTGGAGACACAAAGACGTTGTCAAAACCCAAATCGAAGATTGGTTAAAACAGGGTCTAATTGAAATCAATTATGATGCAACCCCAGTTAACTTAGCTCTCTTAGCGGTCGATCAATATAAATCTGATGGAACGTTTAGTAAAACAAGAGTAGTACTAGACCTGTCGCCAATCAACAAACTAATTCCGCAACATAGTTTTCCCTTACCTAAGATAAGCGAGATACTACGCAAAATGGAGGGTGCGACTATCTTTTCCAAGATAGACTTAAAAGCTGCATTCCATCAACTACAAATATATCAGCCTCATAGGAAATACTTTTCCTTTACTTGGCAAGGTAAGAAGTACCAGTTTAAAGGTGCACCTGAAGGCTTACACATGTTACCTTCTTTCTTCCAACAAGTTATGATGGAACTATTTGCGGACCTGTCGTATAACGTATCAGTCTATTTAGATGATATAGTTATCTTTACAAAGACAGCACATGAACATGCTAAACTCGTTAAAGAAGTCTTAAAGCGACTTAATCATGCTAAACTTAAGATTAACGAAGACAAGTGTTCTTTTGCTAAAGATACTATACACTTACTTGGCTACAAAGTATCTGCAGCAGGGGTAGAAATTGATCCTGGCAAGAAACAGTTTCTGTTGGATTTATCAACACCAATTACTGGAAGAGATGTGAACTCTGTGTGTGGGTTTGTTAACTTCTTCTCGGATTCGGTACCGCATCTTTCTCATTACTTAAAGCCTTTCAGTCACCTACGGCTGCACAAAGGACCTTTGGGAAAGCTTTGGACTAAAGAATGTGATGATGCATTTAAACTAGTCAAAAGTAAAGTAATGGACGCACCCATCATGCAGTACCCTGTGGATGGTGTCCCATTCCAAGTAGCAACCGACGCTTCAGATCGAGCGGTAGGTGGAGTGCTTTACCAAACGATAAATGGTAAACCGCGCTACATACAATTCTTTAGCAAGAGTTATAATAAGAGTCAACGGAATTACCCTACCGTTAAACAAGAGCTCCTTGCTATAGTTACTGCGCTAAGACAGTTTAAAGACTACCTTTATGGAAGTTACTTTACTGTCGCCTGTGATCAAAAGTCTTTAACATACTTAAAAGATATGAACCCTGATTCACAGTTGGTGAGCCGCTGGCATGACATTATTGCCAAGTTCGCTTTTAATATAACACACATTCCAGGAATACATAACCATCTTCCTGACATGCTCTCTCGACTTGTGCCCGACTACCAGAAAACAGTCAAAGAGTTATTAGCAACCGATTGGATGCTAAATAAGAAATGGTTTAACCTCGCTCAATCACGATGGGGTCCATTTACTGTTGATATGTTTGCCGCAGAACATAACAAACAGGTTTCTGAATATAGGTCGTTGACTCATCCTAAAGGTGATGCATTTCAGCTTGACTTATCAAAGCATAATGCGTGGGCTAACCCACCTTGTCAACTTATCGCACAGTTGTTAAATTATGTTAATATTACTAAATCTACCATTACGCTGTGTTGTCCCTTACGTAACTCCGACCCATGGATACGTGATTTAATTAATATGATTCAAGACGAACCTATTTATGTCGACCGTGAAACCGACACGTTCTTGTATCAGGGATCCTATTCTATTAAGAAGACGCCTTGGAAACACACCATTGTTTGTCGCATCGGTCCTGCAGGTACCACTAAGTGGAAACCCTCAACCGAATTCTTAGCTAAACTAGAGGAGTCTAAAGAGTTTGAACAAAAGCTCAAGACTCGTACAACACATGCACCCAACAAGATTGCAGAAGTCGAGGTAATGCCGATTGAAACGGCATTAGATCGTAAAAAAACATGGAACTAGCTAAGGCCATGGATCAAAGACTCAAAACTCTAAGAGAACCTGAAGCTCGCACTCAACTACTTAAAGCGCTGCTTAAAGAACAGCCAGGAGTGGCGAAACAACTGAAGAAGATACTTCAACAATCCAATGTTGTCAATTATGTATCTCAGGACTCTACCCCTCCTGATACTGAGGCTGTTCTTTCCAACAGGACTATGGTTCATCCAGCCAGCGTTACGCAGAATCTGACTGACTTAGAGGAGCTCGAAAGTAGAGTTAAAATTATACATAATTTAACGCATCGAGCATATGAGCATACTTATAAATGGCTATTCGTGCAGGGCTTGATCACCCGGCGCTGAAAGAAACCATACGTGAAGTATACCGACGCTGTACTGATTGTGAAAAGAACCAGATCAAGCGATACGGTTGGGCACCCCTAAAAGTGTGACAGAAGACCAACCGATGCGCCGAGTCATAGTCGATTTGGTTAAACTCCCGCGATCCAAGCATACTGGCGATGTATATATCTGTCATTTCTTTATGTGTGGCTTCGGGCTATAACTTGCTTTATGCAATACTGAACAAACGTCCACAAACAGTGGCAGAATTATGCTATCACGTCTTTAATGACTTCGGTTTCCCCGAGTACTATGTTCTGATAACGGTAGTGAGTTTTGTACCGACGTAATGGAGGCACTTATACTGTATCAGGTATGACCCATAGGCGTGGTGTTCCTTACAAACCTCAAAACGCAGGGTGCAAATGAGACACGTCATAGAGAACTTAAGAAACTCTTGCGTACCGCACTAGACGACGTTGAGGATATGTGGCCTTATCATTTGAAATGGGTTCAGACTCAAATGAATAACTGCATGAATCCTCAAACTGGAACACTCCCGTTTCACTATTTCTTTGGCCGCTATAGTGAATTACAAGCAACGTTTGATAAAACTGCGCCCGAGAAAAACACGCTACCCCGTGGCTTCAAAAAAGATCGAGCATATGCAGAACGTTGTTTACCCCTGTTTACTTCGAGCACAAGAATCGCGTCCTACTTAAAGCGTATGACCGATGGAATAACACTAAGAACATTGTTCAGTTCAAAGTCGGCGACATACGTTAACATTATAAATCGAAACGCCAACGTTACCGAACTCTCTTCTAAGACGATAGGACCTTTTGTTATTTCCTACCATGATGAGAAGAGTGATACTTACGAAGTGAATAACATTGATGGTACTAGCGCAACCAATCTAGGCACTCACCGTATCCCTACCTCCGAACTCTCATTCTCGCTCGCTCATTTGATTCTGATGTACCAGTTATGGAGTCACAAGTCAAAGATATAATTGACAAAACATCCGAAGACGGTTACACTTACTACAAGACCCGTTTCATGGATGGACAGTAGCTTTAGCTTAACCTCCGATGCATTTCGTGAATCTCGCGACTTTCTTCGTATCTTTAATAAGAAATGGAATAAGCGTTTACATAAGAACACACGAGATAAACGAAAAGGGTTTCCTCAGGTGACTACAAACCCTGACGGATCTGAAATTCCCTCATTTGCCACCTACTTCCTACGTGACTAAACTTTCTGATCTGCTTACCAACAGTGCAGAAAATTGTTCAAACTTACTTACTAATGAAGAACAGCCTTTGGCTAATACCTTACCAAATAATAAACGTAAGGCGCCTACATCGGAAATGGTTACTGGACCAAATACTCAAACGACATAGAGTACAACATGAGTCTTGAACTCGTACATATAGGGCACATACTTACTCGATAAGTCATGACCGAAACCGTTTTACTTTGGTTTTCGCTTACTTCAATTAGATCGTATCTTAACGTACGTTCTCGTAGGTTCTAAAAAAGCCACTGGGGCTAAGTAGAAATAGTTGTTTTCCGGTTCAGTCTATAAAAATATCAAGATCACTGAGATAATACATTGGTTTTATTTGGTATTTTAACATTAGTATTAGTTTTTTCTATTGATAGCTTTCAGTAAGTTTTAAATTATTGATGAAGTTAATAGTTTGAAAGAGTTGGTATGACTAAATGTATCAATCTATTGAGACATTAGTAGATGGTGACATTATAAAACCAAATTTTATACCGAATCCATTACTTATTGATTTTGTCCTCCCGCCAATCTCCAAAAAATCCAATAAGTCTTTTTCTTTTACTTCTAGTGAAAATTATTCAATAAAGAACAGCTAGAGGTACGCCCTGTGTGATCGAGGATATTTAGGCTCTTAACAAGAGGCAGTCCCGATCATTCTTACACAAGCTACCACTGCTAAATCCTAACTGACTAAATTGTATTTTAGTTTAATATAGTTTGAAACCTAGTAATTTCCATCGAAGTTTACA
>LUCW03000496.1:0-35000 GCA_001586965.3 Sphaeroforma sirkka
TCAATTAGGCCAATGCACATGATGAAGTATGTCCAAGAAATTGCAAATGCGTTGTATCGAACATACCTGATAACGAATACGAAGGCAGTCCAAGGGATTAAATATGCCAACTGCCAAACCAGAGGATATACCAGCAGCTACTATATTCATATTCATTTCACTGCGTGATTTGAGTATTTGCTGTTGCCGCGGTGTTAGAGTCGGATTTAAGCTTGAAGACTTGAAGGCAAGCATATTCCACATACTTATTGTTCCATCGACTAACGCCATGTTGTATATGTATGTTTGTATATATATATATATATATATATATGTGTGTGTGTGTGTGTGTGTGTGTCTGTGTGTGAGTGTGTGTGTGTGTGTGTGTGTGTGTGCGTTTGTTTGTATGCGTGTGTGTGAGAGAGTATGTATTATATGTATTCAAGGGGGATGCATCTATCACTGGCTAATAATGTCGAATATGCCTAGAGGTACCACGTATATTCTGGTAGCGTCTATGTGTATAATACTCCACTTGAGAATAGTGGCTGAGTTATATATGTTAATAGTAAGAAGTCTCGAACACTATATTTAATCTAAACTAAAGCACTATATGAAGTATTTAACTAATTTGACCCAATCTGAGGCTTACTATATATTGACGAAGGGTGTTGATCCATACTGTTGAGTGCACTCGATTTACAGTACTCCAGTAGAATAAACATGTACATGTATATAGGTATATATGTATACATATATTTGTATAAATATATCCATGTATGTATATTAATATGACTGCTTTATACTCGACATTAATTTGTACTGGATGTGAACAAACACAGTAATCAATGTAAATATATACTATTAGTATTCAAACCACGCATACAGCAACACATGCTCAGAACTAACCCCGACCCCATGACATTGTCGCACTACAGAACTAACCCCGACCCCATGACATTGTCGCACCATACAAAGATTGGATAACGCATCATCGTATTTTTTCTACATATGTATGATATATATTTTTAAAGAGCAATATATGGATTCGTGATTTCGAATGTGGGGCAATGCTTTACAGTTAATCTCCCTTGGGTTTTCTCCCTTGGGTTTTGTCTCTTGGGTTTTGTCTCTTGGGTTTTCTCCCTTGGGTTTTCTCCCTTGGGTTTTGTCTCTTGGGTTTTGTCTCTTGGGTTTTGTCTCTTGGGTTTTGTCTCTTGGGTTTTGTCTCTTGGGTTTTCTCCCTTGGGTTTTCTCTTGGGTTTTGTCTCTTGGGTTTTCTCCCTTGGGTTTTCTCTTGGGTTTTTTCGCTTGGGTTTTCTCCCTTGGGTTTTGTTGGGTTTTGCATGAAAGTTGTTAGATGTCTAATCGCTCATGTCATGAGGTTCTTTTTCATGGCCTCCTAAATTGAACACTTTTATTTTTGTATATTTTCGCGCGCTTTTGATGAATTGCCATGTCAGGAACAGATCAACAACACCCGCCAAAACTTACGTCGTCCAATAAAATATATATGTTCCCAGGCTCTATATATGACTTGTATACATTTATATATATATATATATATATATATATATATATATATATATATATATATATGTACGAAATACACACACGTAAGTCCCACTGTCCAGTTCTACTTTATATCGACTGGTAACTTTCTGCACTACCAGATACACGCTAGGCAATCTACAGTTACCATACTTCAATATACAATTCTAGCCTCAACCTATTGTGTACCACATCAGTCAACTCGGCCATTCACATCCACAGCCGAGATAGTGTATCCAAGGTTGATAGTCCGATACGCACTTAGAATAGCTATACATAGGGTTCATTCTTTTCAAACATACATACATGCATACATTGTCACGTATATAAGACACATAATTACAATCTGCTACTATCATTGCTGCGACCAGTACAACGAACAGACACGAACGGTATAGTTTAAACTGATTACTATAAACAGCTGTGCGTAATTAATTTTTAATAGTAACGTATAAACAAGACCTTCAGCATGGATCCAGCCAAGCTCGGTACGGCTGTTCGTAAAGCGTTCAAATCACATGGTCTCTACTTACAGCAGGATGCTTCGGACTACGTGCTGGGATCTCTATCAGACGTATGTACACTGGTAGATGTTCTTGTACCCGTTTCGTTGTTGCTAGTGTACTATCATGATTAACGAATCCTGCAACCTTGAATGTCATGTTCGCATATGAGTTGTCTGTCTTTATGAATATGCTTGGAGTATGTGCGGATCCAATTTTATACACACTATGGAGTCTACACGATATGTCTTTGTCAGTTCTTTGCAATCATATATATTACAGCCTATATCGCCACACCAGCAGACACATCTATCTCGTAGCTCAACATAAGAGTGCACAGTATGCGATTATAGGAGTATCGGGACATTGTGGCGGTGCAGGTGAATACTATCATCGGTTGATATGCTACGTATCTCTATTAATATGTGCGCTTCCGTCTGCTGTTGTAGTTGGGTCCAAGTGAAGTCAAAGGTCCGCTGAAGAGTATCGTAGCAGCAATCGACAGAGACGACTGTAAGTTTTGCGCGGTGCTTGTCGAGCACAATTTGATTCCGAATTGATATAGATATGTATCCGAGTGCACTCAGTATACAACCCCGTTGTTAGTGTGTGCCTACATGAGTTTGAATGGTTCAACGCATGTTACATTTCAAATTTGAGATTATCACAACTAGCATTGATACGCTCAAATTGTTGTATTGATACGTACCATACGATAAAATGCTCGACACGACTATTATTTCAACATTTGGTACAGTAGCATCGCTTGTGAGATTTTTGGATGTGAATGTATTGTCTAAGATCCGACACATGAACACGCATGTAGTCATACATACGACATGAAATAGGAATCTATATGTAGGAACACAAAAGATTATTCTATTACCACTTCATGATTAAATATATCCTCGGATATTGCACATCAACGTTTGTGAAAACGCATATACATGTACATATATGCACATATAAATAATATATATGAATTTATATGTATATATATATATATATATATATATATATAATATTGTGTATTATTGATGATGCATGATATGTGTATGTATATGTATATATATTATATACACATGTATATATACATATGCATATATATACAAATATATATATATATATATATGTATATATATAATAATATATATATATATATATATATATATATATACATATATATTATTATAATAATACATAATATATATATAATAATATATATACATATATATATATATAAGCTACATATTATATATACATATATATATATAATAATATATATATATATATATACATAATAATTAATACATGATGATGATGATGTTGATGTTACATTGTATTAATATATATAATATATATGTATATATATGTTTTATTATGTTGATGTGATGCGTAATATAAAGTTATGAGTATGATAACATATATATGCAATATTATATATGGTATGCATATATAAACAACATCATATATGCTAATTATATATTAATGTAATAGCTAATATGTATATAACCAATAACCACAATACATATGTGATTGATGCGTTTGCATTATGTATGTAAATATATATGTACATATATATAATATATTATATAATAATAATATATATATATATATATACATATATATATTACATATATATACATAATATGATGTGTACGTAGTGTGGTATTGGTGGTGATGACGTGCATAATCTTTCGATGATCGATAATACATCTATATATATATTGTGAGGATGAATGAATGTCTGTACGTGTTTGAGACGCACATGTGGTTGTGTCCATGTATGTATGTGGCCATATATATTATATGAGGTATATTATTATATATGTATATTAATATATATATATTACAATGGATGGATGGATATATGGATATATGGATTATACACAATATATGCATATTATATGTATATAATATATTATAATAACTATATATATATGTATATATATATACATATATAATATGTGTAATATATGCAATCATGTTCTATATGTACTGTAATAGCCATATGCAATAATAATATGTATGTAATAGCATATAATACATATGTATAACATGTATGCATAATAATATTATAACATACACATACAT
This sequence comes from Sphaeroforma sirkka, assembly GCA_001586965.3. Lineage (NCBI taxonomy): Eukaryota > Ichthyosporea > Ichthyophonida > Sphaeroforma > Sphaeroforma sirkka. The sequence continues at coordinate 4,128 of LUCW03000496.1, forward strand.
GTATATATATATATAATATATGTTATATATAGTACATATATATATAATAACATTAACCAATAATATCCATATGTATATAATATATATATATTAATAACCATGTATTACATATATATTAATATTATATTGGCTTATTGCAACATATATATGGCATACATATATACATTGATGTACATAAATGACATGTGTCATCCGTGTGTTTATGTTTCTATGGATCTGTGTGTATATGAATATCTGTCATTTATAAGGTTGTTTGTATATATGTTCATGGATATATGTATATATACATGTTACATATATATATATATGTATATGTATATATATATATATATATATATATATATACATATATATATGGATATTATATATATATATATATATATATATATAATATTGATATGTGTTGTGTGTTTGTGTGTTTTTTTGTATTTTGTATATATATGTTTACATATATATATATATATATATATATATATATATATATATATATATATATTGATATTGATATTATGTGTCTGTGTCTGTGTGTGTGTGTGTCTGTGTCTTGTGTGTGTGTCTGTGTCTGTGTCTTGATGTCTGTGTGTCTGTGTCTGTGCATGGGTGTTGTGTGTGTGTGTCGAGTGTGAGTTGTTTTGTTTGTATGTGTGTGAGTATATATATATATATATATATATATATATATATATATATATATATACATATGCATACATTGTTCGCTACAAATGTATTTTGTGTTGCTATATACAGAGTTTACTTATATACTCACTCAACTAGAAAGTCACACTCTAAACATGTCTATCCATACACTTCTTCGTTGTGTAGTGGCCAACAATATCGTGAGTTTGACGATAATCAAGGAGGCGGTCAGTTCTGTACTACGTGAGATGGACAATACAGACGACAATGGAGATGTGCAGAGTTTGCCATTAGAGATCATCGATATATTCGAAGTACCTAAGATGACATATGACCCGGACAGAAAACATTTCCTGGCGTAAGTAACCATTCCGGAATGTAGACAACATCGTTTATCGGTATTCTTCTGTGCGAACGTTCTGCAATTTTTATGTGTAACGGCGATGTTATTGCGTGCGTTCGCACAAATGATCGAACAGTTCTCAACAGGCTACATGAATGGTGTCGTTTGTATTGCTCGTGTGTGTATTGTTGTCCTTAAAGTGATAATTTATGAGTGGCGTAGTACATTCAATTTGAGATAACCGGATATTGACTCCTTGTCATTCCCAGTGTCATTGATCACAAATGTATGCGAATCGTTGTTGCACTGTAAATGGATTCAGTATCTAGGTGTTGGTGGTCATACGACATCGGACAAAAGTGACCCAAAGTATATACTGGGTCACTTTGACAGATCATTTTTTCCAACCCTCTATTAAGACGTAATATTCCTCTCTCCCTGATTGTAGTACTAACAAATATAAAGAACTGTATCCAGACGGACAAGCGAAGGCCGCTATGTTCAAGGACAGATACCAGAGCATTCAGCAGCGTCTCAGTCGCAATCCATTCTTCATGAAACCTGTTATTGTGACAGCTGACGCTGCGGGGGTAGACACTCCGTACTGTGAGGTGTGTTATCTTGTTGCGATTACGGATATATTTACACCTCGCGTTTGATATTCTTCTCGAGATGCATTTATGTCACTTATGTGCACATATGTTAGCGTATCTGCTTTAGCATGTGCATGTGTAGTTATATGCTTGTGCATGTGTGCGTGGCTATTATAGGACGTGCTATCTTTGTTTTGAGACACACATATATATATATATATATATATATATATATATATATATATATATATGTATTATACATGATGTGTGTGTGTGTGTGTGTGTGTGTGTGTGTGTGCGTGTATATATATATATATATGTGTGTGTGTGTGTGTGTGTATTGTGTGCGTATATATATATATATATATATATATATATGTGCGTGTGTGTGTGTGTGTGTGTGTATGTGTGTATGTATATGTATATGTATATGTATATATATATATATAATATGTATGATTATGTGTGATGTGTGTGTGTGTGTGTGCATGTATATATATATAATATATATATATATATATATATATATGTTATTGTGATGTGTGTGTGTGTGTGTGTGTGTGTGTGTGTGTGTGTGTGTATAGATGTGTGTGTGAGAGAGGGCGGGTGGGGGGGGGTATATATATAGACGCGTGCGTGTCGTGCTCGCACACGCACATCTGCTTACTACTTCTCTGGTACTTATCACTCCCAAACATTCTTTTGGAGCGGTGCAGATAATTCCTATTGATTCGCTCAAAAGCCGAGACACTGTGGGTAGTCACGGTGACGAAGTAGCTGATGAAACCGTGTTTCTGCTGGCGATGCTGATTGAATACGAGGAGAAGAGGTATGTATGTACATTTGCACTGCATTCATCTAGGGGCGATCATTGTATTTATAATATGTATATGTGCTTATCTATAAATACTTGAAGGTGCAATCACATGCCATGTTAATATAGCTTGTTTTTGTTGCGCAAACCTGAGCTTGACGAGTTTGTGTACCTATCCGCGAGTCCATTGAATATGTACAATGTTGATCTTAGGTAAATTCACATTTATATATATATATATATATATATATATATATATATATATATATATATATATATATATATGTATGTATGTATGTATGTATGTATCCTGTGCACACAAAGGATCACAAACATACCTTCCTATTCGATACAACTCCTGCACAGATACCATCTACAAGACCTCAGTGGCCACGTACGCTGCGATCTGGAATACGCCGAGACCACCACCGGCATGTTTACAGAGCAGTGCATAGTGCTTGCAGAAGGTGTGTACGCAAACAACATCTTCCACGTCAAAGTACTTGCTCATCCGCCGCCCGAGAAGGCTTCGGTCACCAGAGACATATTCAGAGACATCGACCTCTTCGGCGGAGAGAGGCACCGCAAGGAGCTGGACAAGTTGGCGGTCAAGGAGAAGGTGTGTGTGCACTATAAGCACTGTATAAGCACTGTGATTGAGGACTGTTCCGAGAAGTGTGTGTACGTTGTAACATACTCTTAGATACGTACACCTATGTATGGACCCCTCTGTCGGGTCGTGATCGTCTGTGCATAGCGTTGGGTACGTATGTTGTGCTTTTGTGTGCGGGACTGCGACACTTGCACCTCCACACGAAGCATACGCTCACCATTCGTTATTACTTGCACATTACACAACGCATACGCTCACCATTCGTTTTTGCTTGCACATTACACAAAGCATACGCACACCATTCGTTGTTAATTGCACATTACACAAAGCATCCGCTTACCATTCGTTCTTAATTGCACATTACACAAGGCATCCGTTCACCATTCATTGTTACTTGCACCTCCACACAAAGCATACGCTCATCATTCGTTATTTCTTGCACATCCACACAAAGCATCCGCTTACCATTCGTTGTTAATTGCATATTACACAAAGCATACGCTCATCATTCGTTATTACTTGCACATCCACACAAAGCATCCGCTCACCATTCGTTATTACTTGCACCTTCCATATAGCATACGCTCACCATTCGTTGTTACTTGCACCTCCACACAAAGCATCCGCTCACCATTCGTTATTTCAATCCGCGGGGCGTGTGCCTCTGTGCTCACGGCCGTTCATGTACATCTCATGGCGCGAAGGTGCCTACGCGCTTCCCGTCTGTGTGTATATACTCATTTTCGTGCGTTCTGCACATAAATCAGTAACAACCATAAATCACCTGCCCGGGTCTTCCCTATTTCTCGCTGTCCCAAAACCTTTGAGACAACCTACGCACAGCCTACTTCAACACACATTGCCACCGCATTCAAGCACACACACCCCCACATACCCCCTTTACCCCTCGCTTACCCCACGGCCCTTGCTTTCACGACCATGTACAGACACTGGAGAACACCTTCTTTGTAATCCTGTCGGATGTTTGGTTAGACAACGAGTCGGTGCGAACCAAGCTAAAGGATCTGTTTGCCGGGTACATGCACGCAGTTCCCGATGCCTTCATCTTCATTGGCAGCTTCAGTGAGAAGACGTATGGCGCCGACCACCCTAGACGCGTCCGAGGTACGAAGACTACCTTCTGAGCTTACTCTGTCCTGTTCGTATGTAGTGTATGTATCGAATCGTGGCTGTTTGTTTGCCATCGTGCATTTATACATTTATATACACTGTGTGCCTATGATATGTAGAGGCACATTGTGACTGGTATTCCCCTACACAATCGCTATCCAACGTTGTCAAAGTATCAATCAAAGATACTCGGTATCCCAGTCTTCTACCTCCATACACCTACTCTCGAGCAGTTCAACTGAGTACCATATAATAGTTCAACAACACTAATCCCCTATCCACACACTCTCCTTGCAGAGGGATTGAGTAACCTGGGTAGCATGATCCGTCAGCACCAGAGCTTGATCAACGTTCCTTGCATATTCGTCCCGTCTGCGGCAGACCCACCCGGCGGCGATCTGTTACCGCGCAAACCACTACCACCGGCAATTACTAAAGATATACGGGAAAAGCTACCGAACTGCCGATTTGTCAGTAATCCTTGTAGGTAAGTAACATTGTAGATAGCTAGATAGTATGAATGTAGGTAAGTAGCGCTGTAGATAGCTAGACAGTATAGTTGTAGGCAAGTAGCACTGTAGATAGCTAGACAGTATGTTTGTAGGTAAGTAGCACTATAGGTAGCTAGACAGTATGTTTGTATGTAAGTAGCACTGCAGATAGCTAGACAGTTGTTTGTAGGTAAGTAGCACTGTAGATAGCTAGACAGTATGGTTGTAGGTGGATAATATTGAAGATAACTAGATGGTGTGCGGTGTGTAGGGTTTGGTTGGTTAGGGTGCTCGCGATAGATGCAGCAATTTCGCTGTTTGAATGACAGGCTACTCGATGGAGCACTCCCAGTAGGTAGAATTCCCATTTAAAGGCAGCCAAGTATCAGTGTTGTAGGTGTGGGGTATGACACTACTTTCAGTATATGTGTCAACCTGGATAACTGATTTTCGAGGTACTGAACACTCATTTCGTCGGCAATGTTGTAGGCATGGAGCTCTATACGTACAGTAGATAAGTCGCACGCTTTACCCGCGATGCCTATACATAAGAACACGTTTTCATGAGTCTAGCACGCGTCCCACTATCCGCGTAACAATCTAACCAGTCCTTTGTGTATGGTACAATGACTGCATGACCTCGTGAGGGTTTAGGGCTCACCGCCCCTCGTCTATACGTCTGTTCTTTGAATGTCAGCTCGAGTTAAAGTACTGGCGCTCACTTAGTGTGCGCGCTGTAGTGCCGTTTTAGCTCTGGACTCGTTGTGGTATAATGGACTGGCACTCAGAAGTAGGGCAACCATATCCACTCGTCCGTGAACGATCCTCATAGTTCTACTATCATTATCAAATATCTATGACACACACGTCTGAACCCAGACTTGTAGCTAACAATCGATCCCAATCCCTTTGCCCAATGCTGATAGGATACGATGGTACTCCCAGGAGATTGTAATATATAGAGAGGATGTCACAGCCAAAATGCAGCGTCACTGTTTAGTGCCACTCGACACGAGGGAAACGGACGCTGTGCACAAACACGTATGTACACTCTATCCACGCACATACGCAGACACACACATTCATATACATGAATGCATACACAGGCACACATACACAGGCACACATACACATACACACACACACATATAGATATATATATAAACCGCGTCTATATGCACCTGCTTCTGCACTAGGCATAGCCGTTCACAAAAGTTCGATGTATACACGCTTGATATACACACGTCCCGTATGCTCACATGAATGTGCACGCCTAAAGGGATGCGAATGTATAAGCGCCGGCCCGTTAACATGTAGGTGCACCCATTCCCATTCGTCGATGTTTTGTTTATGAATATTTTGGTGCCAGTTTGAAACAAGCTGAGTTGTCAACCCTTGCACATGCCACCCTTGCCACGGCTGATATCCGTGATGTTTCTTTACACAATAAGCAAAACCCGAATCCACGATCACGTGACGTTGCTATCACGACTAGTAGTGTATCTTCACAACTGTGATGAATAGGTCACTATGACGTACTCCTATCCAGGCACGTTACTGAGTTCACAGATCTGCTGACTAACTAGGCGCAACTATTGCCACGGTACCACCTCTCCACGGCCATTGTGAACGCTCTTATATATTCAAGCACATACAATGTACCAGCTGCACGATGAACCTATCTACCACGCGCTGTGTGCCAGAATGGCTATCTCGTTGTTAACGTTTACACAGGAGGTCTGTGTTTGTACAACCTGTACCTGTAAACATGTACTACTTGTTCGTATCCCATGGCTAACTCGCATCCTCCATGTTTGGCCGCACCCGTCCAGCTGGTGCGTACGTTGATGGATCAAGCACACCTGTCCCCACTGCCAGGTAGACTACGACCCCTGCAGATAGGCTATGAGCATACAATGCGCCTGTACCCGCACCCCGATGTGGTATGTAGATGCACATACTATGTAGTGTGCAATAGTGCTGAGTCTGTGAGAGTGGATGGTTGTTGTTTATAGGTAGGAAACAGGTTTCTGGAGGTTATAACTCGAGGAATTGACTGTGAGTACACTTGCGGCTATACTTGCACACTAAAATAGTGCGTATGTACGCTTGTTATTATTGTCACTGTGTTGCAAGAGATGCAAACCTACTTTCATTCGTATCAGAAGAACAGGTATGATGTGTATAGATCCTATATATCGAAAGTGCCTCCGCGGAAAGCCTGCTCACTTGAACATCACCGTATTGTGTATATGGGTATATATATAGTTATTAATAGACACGTACACAATGTGCTTCATGCACCCATGCATAACAAACTGGATACAAACATGTCATTATCTATTTGCCCATTCGGATGCGTTATGTGATTATAGATTCCTCAATCACACATACGCGTTGGATCAACTCGACCTGGCGATTGTATCGATACATGTGCACACTAACACCGTCGATGGCATCTGTCCATGCCATACATTTACACCCGCACATCGATGTGGAATGTGTAAACATTTGTTCTAAACGCATGTGTGCATGAAGCTGGGACAGGGTTTGGTTAGGTGCACGGACGCACATGCATGTAAATCCTATAGTGCTCATCCCCTTGCCCTTATGTGGGTTAGTGGCCTCACACTGCCTGTATGTGTCTATAATGTCTCTTCGCCGTGCCGTCGTCATCACAGTATCTGTGCATCTGAACCTCCACACCACACGCACCGCGGGCACAATGCGCATGCCCTTGCCCACATACAGCAACACTGCATGCGGCTGCCTAGAGGGTATTGTCCACATACGATACACTAATGTAACAGCTCGATGCGATGAGATACTCACTCGAAAGCTCTGCAAATGACATTTGTAACTTCATTAATATCAAACCCCTTATGTAGGTAACTTTCTGAACCACAAACGTATCTCGTACTTCATCGCACAAGTTTACGCCCTATGCGCGACTGAAGCTCCTTCACGTACGATGCACACATCCCCCACTGCAAAAAAACTACAAACCTGGCCAAAAAATCAATCATCTCTAATTTGGTGCCCATTTCTTGTCTTTTCTTCACTTTCAATAGCTTATAATAGCGGATAAACATGAGAGCTACGATATACACTACGAAGATGCGATATGTTTCAATCCCGGCTCCTTCTATCAATCTGGATTTTCATTTGTAGCCTACTGGCCTGCCGCAAAAACGGTGGAACCGTCGAGTTTGAGTTGATAATAAATGATCCAAGTAATACTCGTAGCTATATTGCTTCACATTTATTAGGAATATTTCAAGTATCTGATCTTTGGTGCAGATTCACTAGGTATCTGGGCCGTAGTTCGGAACGCCGCCGTAAAGTATTGTTACTGCAATTATTGTACAAGATGCATCACAGGAAAGACGCTGGGTGAATATTGTAAAGGCGACATTTGCAATCAATCCACAATAAAAATTTGTATCTTTGCATGTATCCGTACGTGTTCGATTGGCATTAAAACAAGCATGCGAAGTTCCATGCACGTGAGCATGTAAAAGTTCAATTCACGTACTCACTAAATGTCCAATGCACATACGATAATGATTGTCTTCAATTTCGCATACGGAAATGTCATATGAATGAGGCACATAGGTCTGAGTATACGATTTTATTTGCAAATTTATTCCAGAAACTGTACTTTTCTACATAACCACTTTTAAGCTTTACACCTGCTATTAATACACATATATATATACTTCACCTCGTTTCTAAATTCAAGACATGTACCAGAAAAAAAGATAGAGCATGCAAGCTGGGTATACATCTGGTGTTGTACGTTCATCAATGATTATCGGACTGTTGTTTATATTTTCCAACATTCGGTAACAAATAGTATCCTCATTAATGGTTTTTTAATTGGGATTGTAGTTTTCATTAGTTGATATAGTCAGCAAGTATTATCCTCATTAATTATTTTTTAATTGTGAATGAAGTGTTTTTAATCAGTATTCGTTAACGTAGTATCCTCGGTAACGGTTTTCAATTAGGACTATGGTTTTTATTTCAATTTTTCAATTGGGACATGGTTTTTGATAGCTAATATCGTTAAAATTTATCGTTAAACTTTTGTACCTTCATTTACTTTGAGTTGTGTAGTATCATCATTAAAATCTTTTCATAATCCTAATACTTGCATCTTTTATGTTCTATTATATTCCTTGTAGTTCAGCCTTTATCTTTTTCAATTCGTTAACATGTATTCTCATTCAAACTATTTTTATAGTCTTAATACTTGTATCTTTTACGTTCGCTAATACCCTTTACTATTGAGTTTGTTGGTTTTAAATTTTCATCATCATTTTCTGTTAAAATGTAGTATCCGTACTGAACTACATTAATAGTCTTATTACTTGTATCTCCTGGACTCTATTTTATCCTTTACAGTTGAGTCTATGGTTTTTGATTTTATTTTACTACTATATTTAGGACATTGATTTTAATTTTTGGTATTCGTTAACATGTAGTATCCTTCGTTAACTATTTTTGTATCTATTTTCCAGTATTCGAAAACATGTATTATAATCCGCATATAGCTACTTTCGTAGTTATGATATATGTATACATGTATATATATATATATATATAAATGTATATATTTCGACTTGTATACATATGTATGTAAAGTTACTTACATACTCTTCATACTCCTCTATTCTGGATTCTCCTATATACTCATAAATCTGAACTGTGTTCTTCTTTCACAGTAATCGTTACCATGTAGTATTCCCATTTAACTGCTTTTATAGTCTGATATTATATACATACATATACATATTTTTAAAGATACCTATTTCTACTCATGTACATAAAATTAATATACTTGTATATTCATTAATACTCTTTATGTTCTATGTTCTCCTATATCATTTATGAATGGGACTGTGGTTTTTATTTTTCAGTATTCGTTAACATGTAGTATCCTTGTTGAACTACCTTTCGAGTCTTAATACTCATATATTCTACATTTGTTGATATTCTTTATAATTTGATTCCAGTCCATATATTCCTATACCACTATAATTATTCGGTATTTATTTCTTCTAATCTCCAATCCCATATTCAGCCTTTTTACCACAGGCCCAGTGATGTTAGTTAAAATTTGAGCTCACTCAGGCCTCATTTCAGATACACAGCTGTCGTGGTACTTCCTCAACAGCAGAGAAACCCATCCTGAATTGCCGGAGTAGATTAACCTATTACGGGCTCACAAGGGTACATTCACACACCACGCAGAGTGGCTAAACACAGCATTCTCAGCTACAGTCGCGTCAGTGATAATTGCATCGCTGCGCTTCTCCGTTGTGTTTCAATGCAGCACTAGCCGTGTATATAGTCAATACTCTATCCTCCTCAAAAGCTACCGCATGCGGATAATATACTTGTCATTGCACCGACTGAATCGGGCAACCGGAAGGAAACCTACACCCGAGACGACTCCTCAGGCAGACAGTTCATCTCAAGGCGAGACACTTGATGTCTTCATCCGCATTGCCTTGCACCACATATTACGCGTTGTGGCGCCACAGGGGTACCGAACATCGCGGCCACTCGGACTCGTACGCTTACGCACGGGTTTGTCACCGTTAGTCTGAGCCTCATCACCGTTTTCGTCAGCCGATTTCCCCCGCGCTCCACTGCCTCGCGTGTTGTTGGTGCCTCTTCCACGACCACGTGGTCTCCCCTTTCTCGCACGTGCTCTGGTGCTCCCTACCGCCTGTGTTCCGCCTGTCCGTCTTACCCGTGGCTTGCTTGCCCTGCCATGCGCATAGGCACTGTAGCCTAGCACTTGGCCCGGCTGGTACTCGTCGCCGCTATCGTTGTGGTCAACTACCTCACTGGCACTGTCGCTGTCACTGTCACTGCCGATCTCGCTGTAGATATCTCTCTCACTGTCATTGTTGTGGCCGTAGTCGCTGTGAGCCGCCCATGTCTTATGGTCCTCGTCCGTTCTCTCTCCGTAGGTATCGGTTGTGCGGCAATCCTTCTCATTCGCACTGCTCTCGCCCTTTCTGCTCTGCGTAGGGCCGGCATGTGTCTCAACTCCGCCGCCATCCAGGCTGACATTGTCTTGCATCACACGCTTCTCCACACCTTGTGCAACTGCTTCTGTCTTTAGTCGCTTACTCCTCGCACTAATCGTGCTGGGTCCTGCAGCCTCGGCTTCACCCCGTCTCGCTTGGTACTGCCCGCTATCGATATCGGTGGGGCTTATATTGTCCTCGATACTCTGCCCACCATACTCGTAGTCATCAGCACCGTCACCGTCACTGCCACTATCACTGACCTCTCTGTAGCTGACAGCCTTGCGCTTCCTCGCACGACTAGTTTCTCGTGAGGCCCTCTCTCGTGTGCGCTCCCCGTACTTTCGTGTGAGCTTCTTCCCCCGTGTCCTGCGCATACGGGTCATCTCTGGCCCAGAGTCCGACCCACTGCCACTCAGCCCGTCTCCTCTGGCGTCGTCACTGTATCCAAACGCACTGCTGCCATGCTCAGATGTAGTACTAACCCTGACCTTGCCCTGCCTGACCCTGTCCTTGTTGTGTCTCGTACCACGTCCCCTGCGTGTAGGGTTAGCCTTAGCCCTGGGCCCATCCATGGCACTGTGCCAAGCCGCTCGCGTCGTCGTTCCCCCGGGCGGGAGGTCTGCCACTCTCGCACGCCGTGTGCGGTGCCTCTCCTTGCCCCCACCCACACCCCCCTTCGCACTCGCACGCTTCTCCTTCGCAGACGCCTGGGCTCCGTTCTCATCAAGCGTGCCCTTACATGCGGCTTTATTTCGGTGGGTATCTCTGCGGTGTGTGTGCTGTATGCGCTCAGACGAGCTTCCCTCGGTTGTCATGGAGCGCTGTTGAGTGCGTGTGCCTGCGTACTCGCTATTCCAAGCGGCGCGAGTGGTTACATGAGGCACCCACTCCTCTGCCCACTCAGACGCGCTCCCAATTCTATTTATATCACCCGACTCCTGCTTCGGATACCTACCTCTGGGACGGCGGCCATTGAGCGCATCCTCGCCGTCCGATCCATCGCCAGTCTTAGCCGTAGCCTCATCGAGTGCAGTGTTCGCTGGTACACTCACGCCAGACAATCGCCTGTCCTCTGCTGCATGCACAGGACTGACTCCTCGCGCTGGCGCCAACGCGTGCTGCTCACCCGCTGCAACGGCCGTGTGCGCACTCCTTTGTAACGCACTTCGCGTCGTGTCCATGCCGCACACCACTGAGGCGAGGGCATCACCTGGCTCGGTTTGCGTGCGAGCCTCGCCCTTGTGCGTCTGAGTGTCCCCTGTCGACTGCACCTCCGTATCAGCCATGGCCACACACCCCTTGCCAGGTGCTTGTACGTCTCCCTCTGTTGACAGTCCAGTAACTGTCGATACCTTCTGCGACGGCTTGTGCTTGTGCTTGTGCTTCTGCTTGTGTACGGCTGATTGTCGATGTGCCTGTGTGTGTTTCGTGTCTCCCATGGGCCCGTTCTCTCGCACTGGCTGGTGTGCTGTAGCACTTCCCAATGCACACAGACTCCTCCACCCCGCCCGAGTCGTGCGCCCAGTACACCCGCGCTCTCTCCCCACAAAGTAGTCTCTCTCCGTGCCCTCCTCTGACGTGTCTTTGTCCGTGGACGTGAGCTGTGTCACATTGGCAGTCTCCTCAAAAGACTCGTTGTTCGCTAAAGTATCCGCCGCTGAATCCGCCGATCGGTTACCAGGCGTGTTGCTAGGCGCTCTAATAGTCACATGCGATGGCGTGCTATTCGAGGGCTTCGCCAGTACATGCTTCGCCGTAGGCCCTGGTACGTGTTCTTGTATACTGCCTGCAGGGTCTGTTCGCTCACTCTCAGCCGCAAGAGCTGTCACATCATCCGACACTTCCCCAGTCGTATTGTCCGACAACGCCCCGACGGCCTCTGATCCCGCTTGCACCCCATTCTCTGGCGAGTTACAAGACCGGTCCACTGACGACTTCGCGAACAACCGCCCACCCACGTGCACCGGTGTATCGGCTGACGCGTGTCCTGGCGAGGGCACCTGCGCACTCTCTGACAGGGCCGCCAGGACAGCTCCCGAGGTGCCATGAGACGGGCTGTACAGCAGCTTCGATGAGTGCACGGGTTGTTTCTCTGGACTTATATCCAAAATTTTGACCGACGGGTTTGCTAACGTCTCCTCTGGTGATCTAACCCACATGCTGCATGAGACGTTCTCCGTGACAGGCTCATCGCTGTCATGCGCTTTGTCGCACACGTTGTCCGACAAAATGTCCGACGATCCCTCCATGTCGTATTTCGAAGTCTCTGCCGTGATCCGGGGCAAGGCTGCCCATGCGCCTTCTGGGGTGCTCTCCGAAGTGTGCCCCACCATCTGGGCAGACACACTGTCGGATATACACCGGGGTGTGTAGTACATTAGATTGTCTGTCTCATTCGCCCGCGTCTTCTCAGGCACGCGCTCTATCCCTTTCTTTCCCGCAGTATCGTATTCGTATGTTTGGTCCACCGCGTCATCCGACACTCTCTCGAGTGCAGCGTGTACTGTCCCATCGACTGACTTCTCGGAAACCTTTTGTACCGAACTATCCCACGATTGGGCCACTTCGCGAGTGCACAGATTGTCTGATGCGATCTCCGACACGACGTCTAACACGACCCTCGACGACAAATCATCCGCTACATCTTCGAAGAAATCCCCGTCCACTTTGGCGTCCACGTTGTCTCGCACATTCTCTATCACATTCTCTATCAGAGTCTCCATCACACTCTCCATCACACTCTCCTTCACACTCTCCATCATACCTGTAGCCACGTAGGGCGACCCAACACCCAACACCTTCGCATTGGCGCTGTCTACCCCATCACGCGTGTGTGGGCCAGTTTTATCCTCGGTAGTGCGGATCGCTACGCCATTGCGGATAGCACTCGCGAGTACCTTCCCACGTCTTTCTTCGGAGAGGGGGTGTGCTCCAGTCTCTGTATCGGGTACAAGGATAAAGCTCCCAGCTGTGGCACGGGTGCCCCTACCGGCACCACCGTGTACTGAACGTGACTCCATAGACGTCTGTGCGTGTGTGGTGATGTTGGTAGCAGAGCCTTCCGTAACACAAACGCTCGCTTCCTCTGCTGGGCATACAGATACATCATCATCCCAATTTACAAGCTCGGGGTCTGATGCTTCACAATATGCCGTCGCGCGGAAGTAAGCCCGGACATCCTCAGCTGCGGGGGCCATGTCATCCCTCTCGTTACAATGAGTCTCCGGCTGTAGTATCTCAGCAGCATCCTCTTGCGTGTGCCGTGTGGCTGCCCGAGCGTGCACCTCCTTCCCACAGTCCTCCGCTGTCTGTACTACCGAGTCACCGGTGGCCCAACTCAACAACCGCGACGGTAACTGGCCGTACGGCAGCACGGTGACCTGGGCCACACCAGGTGCATTGAGCACCCAATCAAACACACCCTCCGAACTTCGGGTCTTTTCTCCATCATCCCCCTGGCAGGGCTGGTCCAAGGCTTCGTCCGTGCCTAGCGCCCACACCCCGTCTCCCGGCGGTGGCTGATTGATGGCTTGCCGTTGATGGTCTGTCCGGCTGGTGTCGGTCGCCCTGGTTTCCTTTGCAGGGCCGTTTTGCACCTCTTCTGGGATAATCCAGTCAGCAACCGGCACAGGCGGCGTCTTGTCCCCCTCCCGATCCGCCAGAATGTGATCCCCGGCCTCTACCATGGTATCCGTTTGAGTACTGTTATGTGCGTGCTTTGTGTCGCTGCCATCGTTACGCTCGGCACTCAGTCTGTTAATCGCATGGCTCGCACGCACCACAACATCACCCGCGCCCACTACCAATTGGTTATCAGACACCTGTGCACAGCCTGACGGACCATTCATCCCGGCCTCATCCATGCACACATCTCCTACACCCTTCACAGCCACATCGACGTAAACATCTGCTTCACCCTTCTCAGCAACACCCATGCATACATCTGCTTCACCCTTCTCAGCAACATCCATGCACACGTCCGCTTCACCCTTCTCAGTCCCCTTCGCAGTTTCAGCCTCACTCTCCTGCGCATTCTCATTCAACGCCATACCACCGCCAGGCCCTTCTTCAGACCCCCTGCGCGCCACCGCTGCCGATAGGTGTGCGTGCACCTCTAGCCTTGACACCTGGGTCGTCGGCGTGTCCGTTGTTGGCCCACCCACAGTAGGTCTGTCACTGCCCACGAGCGCTTTGCTGAGGCCCAACACTAGCTCGGCGTCGTGTACAGTGGGTTGCTGCTCCGGTACAGCCGCCGCTGAGACTGACATACGAGTTCTCTCACTCGTATCTAAGACACCCTGTGCGCCGCACTGGAGTGGCCCAGTTTCTGCGTCTACCTGCGCTGGCGCCTGCCTTTCCCCAACCACACTCACATGTGTCTGCATATACAGGTCAGGTGACCTTGTCACTCCCTTTCCAGGCTCTCCGTATCCCGGTGTCCCGTCTCTGCCTTGGCCGCGGCTGGGCTTCACACTCCCGTGTGCCAGCACACACTCCGTTTCCCACTCAGCCGCATCGTCCTCCACTGTCTCCGCCACAAGTATGGCCCTGTCGTGTTGGGGTGATTCATCAACGCTTACGGTGTCCCATAGACTTTGTATCGGTCTGTCCTGTCTGGGTAGCCCTATGCGGTTTGTAGGGTGTGCCAGCACATGGTCCATTTCATGCGTCTGTGTACGCATACGCTGGTGTGTCAGTCTATCGGCTGCCGTACGCTCACGGCCACCCACTCCTGCGCCGACCCCTGTCGGCACATGACCACTCATACGGTGGTACGGCAAGTTGTCGTACCTATTGCCCCCAGTAGGACTTTTTACAGGCAGATGGACCGCTCCCGTCGGATACTCCCCTTCGTCTCTGGGTTGTGTGACAGATTTTCTCTCCTGCTGCACCTCATCGCAGCCAGCCTCGATCAGGGTGTCGTAGCTGCGCACCGTGGGTGTGTCGGCGTGTGCATGCGTATGCACACTGGCATACCGACATACACACACACTCTGCTCACACACGCAAACCTCGACCGCGCTGTCGTAGGACAGAAGCGAAGCGGTCCTTTCGCGCACATCTCCCCGTGGCGCCACTCCTAATCGGTGTCTCGGGACCTTCCCTGGTCCCGCTTTGATCCCGCTTTCCGTGCTCGGGTGCCAGTGTGCTGAACCGCTCCTAGAGCCACGTGACGGATTGCGGTGTAGATCTACCATACTGCGTGACGGTGTTAGTCTATTAATAGATCTGCGGATGTCATTCGACATACCTGCCCTGAGTGAAGGAGAAGATGATAGAATGCTTCTCACGCCGATGTAGCTGTGCGCTGATTGTGGGCGCGATTGCGCCCGTTGCTGATTGGTTGATGCGTGCATTGCTGTATTCTGATTCGTCCCGTGGTATGAAACTGGTGATTGTGCCCGTTGTTGATTGGTTGTTACATGCATTTCTGTATTCTGATTGGTCCCGTGGTATGAAACTGGTGACTGTGTCCGTTGTTGATTAGTTGTTACATGCATTGCTGTATTCTGATTGGTCCCGTGGTATGAAACTGGTAACTGTGCCCGTTGTTGATTGGTTGTTACATGTATTGCTGTATTCTGATTGGTCCCGTGGTATGAAACTGATGAATGTGCCCGTTGTTGATTGATTGATGCGTCCATTTCTGTATTCTTACTGGTCCCGTGGTATGAAACTGGTGACTGTACCCGTTGTTGATTGGTTGTTGCGTGCTTTGCTGTATTCTGATTGATCCCGTGATATAAAGCTGATGACTGTGCCCGTTGTTGATTGGTTGTTGCGTGCATTGCTGTATTCTGATTGTTCCCGTGGTATGAATCTGGTGACCGTATCCGTTGTTGATCGGTTGTTGTGCGCATTCCTGTATTCTGATTGGTCCCCTGGTATAAACCTGTATTCTGATTGGCTGATACCTCCTGGACGGAATGACTATCGGCATTGTCAGTAGCGTTGCGTGACGTGCGTATTGGCATTGTTTCATTGGCTGGCGAGCTCCCGGCCATGGGGCTACGGCTCGATACTCTCTGTAACCGTGTAGGGACCGTCTCTCGTCGTGGCTGGGTTTCTTGGGACTGTTCGTGCTGTTCTCCCCTGTTGTGTACAGCTTGGTACGGGTATGTACTGTAAGTACCGACCAGTGAGTTGCTATCTGCATCGCCTGGCGTATATCTACCGCTGTGCTCCTGATCGGCCGTCTGTGGGCGCCCTACTCCGTACGCCCGTGTATCGCTATGCGTCACATACTCCCTCTCCCGCAGTCCAGCGCTATGGACTGAGATCTGCGGACTACTACGCCCAAGAACAGCACATCGTACAGCCTCTGCCGAAGGTCCATCTCTCGCACTGCGCCGAGACTTCACCCTACCACTACCATGCGAAAGACTGCGCTCCGCAATCAGCGTCCCCGTACGCGTGCTTGGCCGGTTTGCTGTAGACACCCCCGGCGTTGTGGTGTGCATGGTGCGGGTGTCTGTGCACATGCGCTGTGTCTGCACATATCCTCGGGTGTCTGTGCTTGGCCCTTGCGTGTCCTTGTAGGACCGTTGGTTTTGTTGGTGTCGCGCATAGCTATCCAGGCGCGCGTCTGAGTGCGCCAGGTCAGGTTGTGGCACGTGCACACTCGCGTTGTACAATCGCCCTCTGTCCCTGTACGACCTCTCACCGTCCTTGTACGGCCTCTCACCGTCCTTGTACGACCGTTCCTCCTGCAGGTAGACACCTGGTGAGCGTTCCCCTACTCCTCTATCAACATCAGACCTATCTTCCTGACGCATACGCAGCTTCCATTGCCGTACCATAGGCCCCTGCTCAACCGTGTGCCTCTCCCACGGCGGCCGTGTGTGGCTCGGCTGAGCAAAGTCCCTCCTAAAAGTGCGGACATGAGGTGAGGTACCTATGATCTCGATCCCGCTATTGGTATTCCGGGACGAACTCGCCATACCTACACGTGCGTGGTTACCCTCCGCACCTCTTGGGTTGCCATGCCAACTGTCCGAGTAGGCATCTCTCTCGTCTCGCTCTGAAGTTCGGGATACTTGGTCTAGATAAGCTGAGGCATCCTCGCTCCCATAGCCCGAGACGTGTACGCGGGTGTATGTAGGTCTGGTAGTCACTACCCTGTCTGGCACCTGCCCCGCACTTTTTGGACTGCCATACGTTGTACGTCCTTGGCCCGAGTGTAACACTTCTACAGCTGATGAAATACTACCACCTACCACCGACCTTCCCACTCGAGCTTGAGCAGGCGCGTACGCCGGGCGCACCCGTTCAGCCATGTACGTAGGGGTGTGTGTGGAGGACTGTGTGTGCTCACGCATACTCATACGCCCACGCCCATTTCCACTCGTACGGCTGCTTGCATCGTCCTCGCCGTACACGCGGTCGTTTGTGTATGGGGCGATGTGCCTCCATATACGGCTGCTATTGTGACTAGGTCCGTTAGAATCGAGAGCACTCGACTGTGTTCCACCGTCTGGTGCTTTGTCGGGTCTCGCAGTACATGTCTTCCAATGGCCATGCGTTTTCCAGTCGGTAAGCTGGTGTGTTAGGAAAGAGCCAACACAAAGTCAGAGATGACGAGAGATTGGGTAGGATGTAGTCTGGTGTTGAAACTGTACAATGATATTGTAGA
This sequence comes from Sphaeroforma sirkka, assembly GCA_001586965.3. NCBI lineage: Eukaryota > Ichthyosporea > Ichthyophonida > Sphaeroforma > Sphaeroforma sirkka. The sequence goes on from LUCW03000496.1 coordinate 22,429, forward strand.
ATAAGTGTTACAAATAGACTAACTATAAAAAATGCAATCTCACACTGGCATATAAAAATTAGATCAATATCGAGAACAAACGTTTCAGCAGACTATCGATTAATGGGCACCGGGCCAGGCACAACTAAACCACCACAAAAAAAATACATCCGTATATAAAAACATACAAACATACAAACATATATATATATATATATATATATATATATATATATCAAACCTTCGATTAATAAGCACCGAGAAAGGCACAATTCAATGACCAAATAATAAATGCATTCATATCTAAAAAAACATACATATATACATGAACATACATACACACACATAATGAATATATATGTGTATATATATATATATATATATATATATAGGTATATGCATATATATATATATATTATATATACATATATATATATATATATATATATATATATATATATATATATATATATATATATATATATATATATATAATATATATTATATATATATATATTATATATACATATATATATATATATATATATATATATATACATATATATATGTATATAATATACATATATATATATATATATAATACATATATATATATATATTATATATTATACATATATACATATATATATGTACATATTATATGTACATACATACATATACATATTACATATATGCATATCAAACCATCATAACAAGCCGGGACCGGCAACAACCAATCACCACCACATAAAAAACGCATTTCATATCCAAAGCATACACACATTACACAAATATACATATATAACATCAACACGAGATATATACATACATATATATAGTGTTATATATGGATTATATATATATATTATTATAATAATACATATATATATAATATAAACAAACATGTACATGCATGCACATGCCAAACACATGTGCACATTACACAGACAAACATATATATACACACACATCTCAAAAAACATAAACACATATACATATAGTATATATGGATTATATAAACATGAATATATATATATACATATATATATTATTATTATTATATGCATGCATATACATATCCATATATGAACATAATATAATATAATATGAATATATACATATATATATATTAATATATATAATACATACAATTACACATACAATGAACACAAAAATGAACATATATATTATTATGTATTATACATTAAACATAAACAATATATATTTGAATAATATAAACATAAATAACAAATATATTATATATATATTATATATGCATATACATACATATACATAATAATATATATATATATTATATAGCATGTATTATTATTATAATATTATTATTATATACATGGTTATTATTATATATTATTGGTTATACATGCCTGTGCTGTGTTGCGCCCAAAAAACAATACACCATACAACACATAATATTATTGGCACATATACTTTATTACATTATTATTATTACATATTATATTATTATTATTATTATTATTATTCACATACATACATATATTACATGTCAATACATACATACATACAAACAGATTACATACAAAAATATTATATCATCAATCACAAACATCAAACATATATTACAATATACATACAATATTATACACATAAACATAACAACATAAACATATATATATTATTATTATGAGCATATACATATTACATACATATTATACATTATGTACGTATTAGCATATTATTACAAAAATACATTATATTGGATATTACATATATGTATTGTATGCATATATTACATGCCTTATGTCATTATGTAATAATATTATATTATTATTATTATTACATACACATATGTACGCATACATAACATTACGCATGTGCGTGTTGAACATCTTTATATGCACAGATTACAAATACATATGCAATAATACACATATAATATTGTACATGTACATGCATACATATTACCGATGTTTCATAACATAATACATGCGTGTGTGTATTATTACAGATCTATATATATTTGTACATATTATGTATTATTACATATGCATGCATTATTATGTGTATTTGCATATATATACATATTATATATTATATATTACATGCCGATTACATATTATTACATACATATAAAACAACACACACAATGCACATAACACGACACACACACGTATATTATTATTATTATTATTACATATTATCCTCATATACAATAAAAAACAAACCGATTACATATACATATGTTATTATTATTACATATAACGCAACCAACTGACATATTACATATTATTATATATTATTATTATATATTACATAATATTATTATTACATATTATTACATATATTATATACATATAGCTCCATATCCATATATTAATACACAAACACACGTCACACATCATCATCATATATCATATATAACATGTATACATACACAAATTACACACACAAATGTAAACAAATGTATGCAAAATAATCATATTACATATATTAATATGTACATATTATTACATATTATTATTATTACATACATACACATATGCAGTATACGCATGAGTAATGAAAATCTATAGCCATATATTATGTTATACATATTAATACATATATACATGCATATATTATATATATATATTATACATATTATTATTAATAATACATATATTATATACATATTATTATTATATATTATATACATATTACATGCATGTATATTAACGCATATATATATATACATATTATTATTATATATTATATATATATCAATGCACATCCATATACATATCCATGTACATATATATATCATGTGTTATATATATATATATATATATACATATATATATGTATATATATATATATGTTTATATATATATATATATATATATATATATATATATATATATATATATATATATATATACGCATGCTAGTGAGCTATGATCAGATACATACCTGGCAAGTAGGCCCACAGAATCCACGTTCCTTACAAGGACATACAAACTGAACAGAAGCTGCGCACACAACACATTGGTGCTTAGTTGCGTTCATACTTGGAAAGTGTCTTGCGAGTGTAGTGTGCGATCTCGCAGAAAGCTGTTCTATTTTTTAATTGTTGAGGTCTTGTTACTAATGAGGACTTTCATGTCACGTGGGTGATTATATAGCAATACACCATGTCACAATTCCATTGTAATTTGGCAAGTAGTGGCGACGGAGTTCACCCTGTACGAGAGCAAATCCTTTTTAATAGTGGGGTTTTATTTCAGTTCCACGAAATAGAATATGTACACAGCGCCTATGTTAATACATAGACTAAAAGTTATGTTGTCGACACTCTTTAGTCGTAATTGCGCAGAGGTGGACGCCGATATTCCGAATCCAACTCACTCCGCTTGAGACAACGCAGCAGTGATTGAGACAACGCAGCAGTGATTGAGACAACGCAGCAGTGATTGTCAGTAGTGAACTGAGGTCTGCCAGCTCAAGCTTTGATGAATGATGATAGAACTGTGAATACATATTGTTGGTTGACTTGTGGTTGTGAATGTGTTCAGAGTGAGAGTAGACTTCAGTGATCACTGATCACACCACTCATTAAACCATGGACCACTCTGATTGGTCCTCCGCAATTCCGGAGCATTCTGTAGCACACCAGTGACCCCCCACTCCCAGTGAGTCAGTGGCCAGTGGCCACTGACCAGTCACAGACTCACAGAATGGCATGTCCCTATGTGGAGATTCCTGGTCCTCGGACCTTAGTACGTACTACATACAGTATTCATATATATCATACTTAGTACTACAAACTCTTCAGTATTTATATACGTAAATACCTCAGAACTCAGAACCTCTGTTTTTGAAGTAGACTTCAGGTCCAGGTCCAAACTTGAAACTCCACCTCTTCTGTGAGAGCGTGAGGATGAATGGATGATACTGCGAATAAACGTTAACTTTTTATAAACAATGGTTCAACGTATGTATGTATGACGTTTTGAGCTCAGCGGTGTTAATTGGCTGAGAATTTATGTTAATAGTTTTATAACTATATTTTTTTCAAAACAAATTGTGACCCAAAATTGTATTTTTAGAAACAGCCCGCGTGTATGTCCGAAGGAGATTTGATTGGCCAATAGATCGGCTATTATCGCACGCTTACAACTTGAAGTTTGAAAATGGTATCGGCTGCTGACAGTTTTAGTATAAATAAGCAAGGATATGCTAGTTATTCGGTCCCATACGTGGGTGTTACGTCTGGGAGATAAAGTGAAGTAAGCCATATTTAAATAGTCAACCATACCATCGAACGCGAGTCTTTGAAATACAAATAGTTATACATTGCTGTTAGTAGCACCAGTATTTACTCAAGATGAAGTACGTTTTAGTGTCCGGTGGAGTGATCAGTGGCATTGGAAAAGGTATCTGCGCCAGTAGTACTGGATTCCTGTTGAAGGCTGCGGGCCACCGTGTCACTTCCATCAAGATTGACCCATACCTCAACATCGATGCAGGTAGGTCACTCGAGTCAGGCATTTTATTCAATCTTTACGAGCATATATTTACACTTTCTAGAATTGATTATTTGTAACTGATTTATATTATATCGGGTATATATATATATATATATATATATATGCATGTACATGCTTATACATATATGCAAATATGTAGGAGTATATATATATATATATATATGTGTGTGTGTGTGTGTGTGTGTGTGTGTGTGTGTATGTATGTATATTAATATATATATATATATATATATATATATATATTCCTGCATATATTTTCCTGCATATGTATTTCTGAATATATATATATATATATATATATAAATATATATATATATATATATGAATATAAATGACTTTTTCGTTTTGTGTTCGAGAGCTGTTTTGTTTGCCCGTCTATTAGTTTATGTATTCGTTTGCATTTTTTGTGAAACGTGTATCTGAATTCCGGATGCCTTCTTACAAGCCAACTCATGCACTGTTTAGAGAAGAGAAAATTATTGTGCGAATTTCTAGGCCTCAAGTGATTTCATACGCTCTATCCCATGAACCAGTACATTTACACACATTTTTTCATACCTCAAGAACAGTGTTTGCATGCACATACACACAGCCCTTGACTGTCATGGGGGAACACATTTGTCTGCTAGCGCGGGTGTTTATATGCAAGCGTCTGTTTTTCATGCAAATCTCGTACCGACTTATACAAGCGGGCCTTTTCTTGTTGTTTTCTGTGCGCGTAAACACTAACATTGATGTGAAATAGTCGTGGTTGAACATACATTTACAGTTATGCGTTCGTCATGTCGGCCCTACACTGTATGTATATATGTATACATGCGCGTTAATGTACACTTATTGGACGCTACATGTCGGATACAGCCTCTTTATCAATGGCTGTGTTACCAAGGAGACATGCACCAATGGTGTATTCCGATGACTGCGCCTGATTTTCTATGTGGTTATTTTTGTATGGCTGTGTATGTGTGTTTTAAGAAAATAATGCCTATATGTGAACACGCATCTGTGCCTGCGTAAAACCCGATGTGAAGTAGTTGGCATATTCTGACTGGCTATTGAATACACATCCTCATACAACAGGCACCTTCTCGCCGTACGAGCACGGAGAATGCTATGTCCTCGACGATGGAGGTGAAGTCGACCTTGACCTTGGCAACTACGAGCGTTTCCTAGACATAACACTCACGCAGGACAACAATATCACCACGGGCAAGGTGTACCGAAGTGTCATTGAGAAGGAGCGCAAGGGCGACTATCTGGGTAAGACAGTGCAGGTGGTGCCACATGTGACCAATGAGATCCAGGCCTGGATCGAGCGCGTCGCTCGCATGCCTGTGGATGAATCCGGGCTGGAACCGGAAGTATGTTTGTGTTATATAAAGTGGGTTTGTATGCGTATACGTCAACCGTGTCGTGTATATGAGAGCATGGTCTTTGCGCCTATGTCTGTGTATGTAAGCGGTAGGTATGTGTACGTCTGTATTGGCGTTGTATGGTCCGCCGAATGGTACTTCCGTTCATACGCCTGTAAACTATCATTGGGCATACTCGCTTATGGTTATCTCCAACCCATGTCTGTAGTCAGAAGTATCCCTGCCCTTGGGTGCGTTTGTGAGCTTCGTAACCGAGCATACATGTGTAACCTGAGATGGGCTTGTGAAGCCTTCGAGTGCCCGTACATGTTAGTGTGAAAGTACGTCCGTTCACACCTTTCGCATGCCTTGTACTCGTATAGGTGTGTGTCATCGAGCTCGGTGGAACTATGGGGGACATTGAGAGTGCACCCTTCGCCGAGGCCATGAACGCGTTCAAACTGCGCGTGGGATCTGAAAACTTTATGCTGGTTCACGTGAGTCTGGTACCGGTCATCGCTACCACAGGTGAGATCTACGATGGCGTTTACTGGGTTTATGGTTTACTGAGCAGGATACTCTTTTTTATGAACAGCTAATGTCGCTTTTGTAGATGCTGTAGTAGGTCCTTGCTCTCCAATTCTAGACGAGTGTGTATTCCTTGTTAGTCTGAATTGATATCTCACGAAAACAATTCTGCTGCCTGTTAATTGCTTGGTCGTCATCCTCTCTGTTTCATTTCACAATCCTGTTTCTGTTGTGTCGATCACTACTTGCCAGAATATATATATATATATATATATATAATGTATTTTCTGGTAGCTTACTATTAACGACTTTCCTACTCTTGTCCACACCTGTCTTCTCCACAAAAGGCGAGTCCAAGACAAAACCCACCCAGCACTCTGTCCGTGAGCTGCGTAGCCTGGGCATGTTCCCAGATGTCATTGTGTGTCGCAGTACTGTGCCGTTGCAACAGGAGGTACTTGCGAAGGTGTCGCAATTCTGCCACGTGGAGGAGAAAAGCGTACTCAACTTGCACGACTGCAAGTCTGTGTGGGAGGTGCCCTTGCTGATGGAGAAGCAGAATATGTTGAAGGTATGGGACACTCGTCCATGCATGTACATACTACGTTGTCGGTAGGTATCTGCACACAAGCAAACAAGTACACACTTACCTATTTGTGAGAGTTATTGATACGTGCATAGACCCATAATGTATGTATTCTCTATAGCTCACCTGTAGTACACTTCTCTGACTTATCTTAATTGAATCTATTGACATTCCCCTACAAAACCTTTGCACTTTGCATTGTATGCGAGCTGAGTATCCCATTAAGTTTTGCCACACCAACATATCACACTCACCCATGCTTGCCCCATACTACCACCCTCCTTATCCTCCCAGGTGCTAGGTGAGAGACTCAACCTGCCCAAGTGTCTTAAAGAACGTGCCCTGAACTCGTCTCTGGGCGCCAAGTGGATGTCTATGGTTAGCCGCCTGACCCGCGTACGGGAAGAGATTGAGATTGTGGTGGTGGGTAAGTACACCGGTCTCAGCGATACCTACCTGTCTATTACCAAAGCCCTGCAACACGCTTCGCTGTTCTGTGAGCGCAAGTTGGAGCTGAAGTGGATTGAGGCCGAACATCTGGAGAGGAAGACCCTGGTGACCCAGCCGGTACAGTACCACGACGCTTGGTCTAAGCTCTGTGGCGCAAGGTGTGTGGTGTGATGGGTGTGTTTATAGTTCAATACATACGGATGTGGTGTAATAGATGTGTTTATAGTTCTATATACGTACGTGATGTATTGGGTGTGTTTGTAGTTACATAAACGTGAGTAATGTATTGCGATAGTAGTGATGCACACGTCGGTATGTGCACGGATTGTCGGGTCCGCTAGACAGGTAAAGGATGCTTACTTTCCTATCTTGTCACGCCAACAATACTTTTTATAAAACTGTCACGGAAAATCATATCTACACTCGGACCATGTATAGGCGTACCAATAGGGCCACTCGGACGTGTGATTGCGTATATAGATACATGTGCGTATCCGCCTATTTATCATTTAGGTAGGTACCGAAATCTACCTACTATGTGGTCATTTAACCGTTGCCCATCCACGCCATATCCATTCAGCGGAATCTTAGTGCCTGGTGGCTTTGGCCATCGCGGCACCGAGGGTAAGATCCACGCCGCTCAATGGGCGCGCGAGAACAAGATACCATATTTAGGCATCTGTCTTGGTATGCAGCTGGCCGTGATTGAATTCGCCCGCAATGTGATGGGCATGGAGGATGCTAATTCAACAGAGTTCAACGAAGCTACAGCAAACCCTGTGGTCATGTTCATGCCTGAAGGGTCTAAGACACATCTCGGCGGCACCATGAGACTTGGCCAGAGAAAGACGCTCTTCCACAACAGGGACTCTACATCTTGTATGTGTGTGGTTTGGTGTTGGGGTGTTGGTGCTTGATTTTTGTGGTTTAGTGTGGGGGTGTTGGTGCTTGAGGTGTGTGGTTTGGTGTTGGGGTGTTGGTGCTGGAGGTGTCTGGTTTGGTGTTGGGGTGCGGCCAGCGTGAAAAACAAGGACAAGATTGACACGCTGCTGTTGGTGCTTGATGTGTGAGCTTAGTTGTCGGCTGATATTCGCTACTGGGTTTTATCTAGCTCTGTGCCGAGTGCGACGCGAGCACACGGGTGCTAGGGTCGTATGTACGCGTACAAGCAAACTCTGGCACTACAGTATATCAAACTCTTCTCCGCCTGTATAGACCTCGAACAAGCTTAGCGATTATTCAACCGCAAACAGCAAGCGGATATACCCTTAAGCCCTAAACTCTAGAAGTCCCTCACTCAACCCCACGCTCTACACACCCGCAGTCAAATTATACGGCGGACAAGACTTTGTACTGGAACGTCATCGCCACCGTTACGAAGTGAACCCGGAGTTTGTGGACCAATTGGAAGCAGCCGGCCTGCTCTTTGTAGGTAGAGACGAGACCGGAGAGCGTATGGAGATCACCGAGCTGTCCCGTGAATCACACCCCTTCATGATGGGTGTGCAGTACCACCCAGAATACCTCAGCCGACCTGTACGACCCAGCCCTGTGTTCATTGGCTTCATCCTGGCTGGTACGTAGTGTGTGCTTGAGGTGCATGCTGGCTTCACGTGTCTTTATGCTTTAGGTAGTTCTGAAGTGTATGTGTTCTTCATCCTTGCCTGACTGAAGTGTTGCTGATGTTGTATGTGTGTTAGCGTGTGGTGTGGTTGGAGAGGGGATCGGTTGCATGCTCTCCGAACACGCGATGCTTTGTCCATAGACCCCATACGCACTGCGTGTGCTCTTTGAGATCGATGCATGTTTGCATCTGGCTTGGCTTTGCAGAGTGCATAGGTCCTCGATATCTGGACTTGGTGCAGCCACGTGTTCACTAGCTTGGTCATTGCCTGTGTGTATTGTTATTCAGGTGCATTTGTATGTGGTTGAGGTGTACTGGCTGGTATATATCCTATTGTATTGGGGTTTGACTTAGCTCCGTGTCTGTGGTAGTGGAGGGTTGTGTGTGCACGCATGTGCTGGTGGTTGTTGTATCATCCATGTGCATTGAGTGTAGTGTTAGCTCGTGTTGTGATTCCGCTGCGTGAGACATCAGTCATTGTTCCATGCCCTGTCGCTGAACCATACATCATCAGTGGTGTTGCACTTGCGTCCACGCTTATTGCGTAGGCTTGCAAGGATCCTTATGTTCCAAGTGAACTACTGCTGATGGTTTTACCTTCTCTTTCTGCAGCCATGGGCGATGCGAAACTGAGCGAATACCTCGACAACCAGGCAGGTAGCATACACAGATACGATAGCCACGAAATTATCAAAGATATGGAAACAGCCGATGTATAGAGATGTCCCGTGCCCTCTATACGATCCGGTCCTGAGGACCTAATTTAGAAATTGAGGTGGATGTGCCTTTGATTGTGTATATATATTTAAAATAAAGATCGGTGTCCACCAAAGTTAAAAGGTTATGAATCCTAATCGTAGATCTGAACCAAGGTAGTGTACACCTATTTACGCACGATGCGCAATAATATACATGCTTTCGATGTAGGTGGTTTTTGTAAGTGACTTGCAAATGAAGCGGCATATTCATAGATAAATGGTGATGTGTGGTGCATACCGTCCATGAAGTGATTGAATCGTCTTATTCAACACGTGCACCTATGTATCAACACACTTGTATAGTCTTATCTCCAGGGTTATCTGCGTGTGTGCATGAGCATCCGCTATAAAGTAACAGCTGCGCCTGGCCATATGTTCTAGTACGTGTTTTATAGTACGCGATTATGCTTACTTGCTTCTACGACGACGGTCTCGGATCTCTCCATCGGCAACAGCAACAAGACATTATCAAGACCTGAAACGGACCTGGAAAACAAAAGTGGACAGGAATCTCAGCATCTATCCTCCATGCCCAATAAGTGGTGCATGAATACTTCTACTGTCCCGTTTCACCACAATAGGACGTTCTCAGACGAGTCTAATTGCTACTACAAGACGTTCTCAGACGAGTTTAATCACACGATAGAACGTTGTCAGACGAGTTTACTCACACGATAGAACGTTCTCAGACGAGTCTAATCACACGATAGGATGTTAACAGACGAGTCTGAGTTGGGCCACGTTCCTTGATTCTATGCAATCGATTTAGTACTTGATGAGCGTTGATTGGCCCTAAGTCCCTCCACTGCCACGTACATAAGATACGTTCACATGCACCGAATTGTGTTTGTTCTTTTGGTACTCATAACGCCCACAACACATCAGACCTGTAGCATGGTCAGATCCTTGTTGTCCTTACCTCGCTGCTAACGTTAATGAGTGTGCTTCACTCACTCGCGTCCACTAGATGATAATAACCGCCTCACCGGGCTATTGTGGAGGTATGTAGTACATAACAGGGAACGTCGCGCTTTCGTGGCCTTGGAAGCTCGACTTATTCACTACTCTCATGTTATTACGCACACCCACGCCGACTGTTGGCTTACCATCTGAGGGAACAAGCGCTATGATACCGTCACGCATAGCTCATGGAACGTGTGCTTTCCCTGTTGCCGCTGTATCCTTTGTGTTACGGCCTACGCAGAGACTGTGTACGTAGCGTGTTCCTAGTTCCACTCAGCTCTAGTTGTAACTCCGGACTCTCGTGTCTTTCGTGTGACTTCCACCGTTCGGCTTTCAGCACTTTCTTGAGTAGGGCTTCCGGTTGGCCACTTGGCATGATGCATAGTCCACTAAAATGACACATGATGGCATCCTGGCTTGCCGTCTGAAGGTCTGCCACGGACTACAAGTTTAGTGTTTACAGAGTATTCAATTTATTAGTGTATCTGAACATAGGAGCTATCCGTCGCAATATAAGATATATTTGGCTGCATTGTATGAAGTACCTTTGGCTTCAGACCAACTGCCGTTTCTTCTAATTGGCATCATAGTACACCGCTTATCATTGTTTTCTGCACAGATTTTAACAGTCTTCGCCTCCGCTTTTGCCATTTTAAGTTTAAATACAAACGTAGAAACAGTTCTAATCACTTTTTTGCCCCCCCCCCCCCCCGCCCGCGCAATTCAACAGTAAGCGCGCAAGACTAGATCGCGGCGGATGCACATAGTTTCGTTGAGCGATGCACTAGCCATGCAGAAGCCATATGTCGACTTTATCTGTCACGAGGAATCAGCCGCTACATGTTACAGGCTCATTATATCATTTCGTCGCGTGCTATAGCTGATTTAAACTGACTTGGATTCTCACCACCTAACGGAAATGCAACACGATAGTGTTCACCTATTTACTATACCCTAAGGCACACTCTTCTCAGGATGATAGCCCTTATTTAAATCGTGTGCATTTGCTTCTGTCTCACTGAATCTACGATAGCGAACGTACTAGTTTCAGATTTGAATATGAAACAAAGCTATCGTTTGCTTGTTTAGCGACACATCTCGGACTCAATTGCTTGTGATTTACTCGGATTCAAACGCTTGTGGTTTAGTGGTTTAAAAGACGATCAGGCCAAGGGCTTTAGTGTCGTTGGTGTCATTCCATGTGCCTAAAGAGTCTAGGTTCAATTCGATCCAGTGTACACAGTGCGGCGCTCCTTATAATCTGGCATCAGCTGTATGTATTTTAGGCGACTTCATATGAAACATATTCACATGTACATTTTGATATCAAGTTTATTTATAGAGAGGCGCCTAAATAAAAAGTAAAAAACATCGGTATGTAATCCGGAACTTTTTCGTAATTTTTAGGTCAGATGCATGTCGATAACAAATATCTATATCTAAATATATATATCATACACGCAACAGTGCGCCACGCTCGTCAACCTATATATTTAGAAACCTGCACATAGCTCTTCAATCGACCTTGTTCTATTGAGAGCAGCGGTTGCCTCGCAGAAACGCAGACCCGTCGCAACGTATCGAAAGTGAAGCTACGAGCTGATATCTCGCCCTCCATTCGTGTAAGTGGCATCGACATAAAAGAACCAACTCAGAACACAATACTTTCGATAGGCATATATTATTTCACGGGGCTTGGATTGATTCCAGAAACATGAGTAGAGCTAATGCGGTGTCAGACGTTGTGAAGGGCTGTGATGGCTCGAAAGGTGATGAGGTAACGGGGCCTTCTAATACTACACCTGATGCAGCACACAGTTGTCC
>LUCW03000496.1:37500-50000 GCA_001586965.3 Sphaeroforma sirkka
ATGTATGTATGTATGTATGTATGTATGTGTATGCATGTTTATGTATATGTATATGTATATGTATACTTATATGTATGTACATTTATATATATAGCATATGCAAGTATTTCACGCCGATCTGTCTCGGGTTTACAGCTGAATGTATAGCTGTAGACGGTCGCATGTCATGTGCGCTGCACTTCGATGCGTATACAGATGCATTCAAGCCACCTATGTGAATGAAACGAGCACTGTCGTCTCAACGTTCCTGAGCCACTACCATGTACACACATGCAGCACTCATAAATATGCATCTGTTCCTGCAGTCGATGTTGTCCGAACTCTAACGGACAAGACGGCCACACGTACATAAACCCCTGTGGCATTAGAATGCATGCACTGTTCATGTGTGTACGCACCACTCACACATGCACACCTATTACTCTCAATACCTACCTATCTACACAGAACCACGAGAGAAGCGCGCACCTCGCAAAGGGGGCCTAAACGCCTTTGTAGGAAAGAAACACACTCTGGAACAACGGCAAGGTCTCCTGTCCAACGCTAACAAAGACAACACGAACAAGCTCGCATCAGCAGGCGCCGGCTCACTGTTTGGCAGGTTAGCTGGTGACGGGGATGCTAGAAATAGAACAGCCAATCAGAAGCCGCCACCCCGGGAGGTGCCTCTGGAAGAGCGGCAGGGCAAGCTGGAAACCGCCGACAAAGCGAAGGCCAAAGAGCTAGAATCCGGGGTCGCTACCAGGGCCTTATTTGGCAGGCTGGCGGGTGAGCAGTCCGACAATACGACAAATACGACAAACGCTGCGGGTACGGGTGGGGGGGGTGGCTCCTGGGGCGGGGGATGGGGGGGCTGGGCCACGAGTGCGTGGTCGCAGGCGAGCTCGGTCGTGTCGGATGCGGCGACGGCGATACTGTTGGACGGCCCAGTGTCTGATAGTAGGACAGGCACGACCGACAAAGCAAGGACAGCAGAGGTGCAGATGGGTCCGGATACGAAGCAGCAGGGCAGTGTGGGTGGTACGGCACATAAGCGAGACGAGGGTGTGACTGAGGATGGAGGTGACGGTGATGAGCTACACGCACGGGGATCAAGGAAACAAGGGGCTGGTGAGATGTTCGGTATTTATATGTGGGTGACAATGTATGGACTTTTTGCGGGAGCAGCTTGCGCAACGGCAGTTGTGGTGTCTGGTCTTCGTCTACATGCTTTACATTGCTTGGTCAGGCTGAATTCTATGCGCACATTTATGCAACAAAGATGTAGTTAGGGAAATATCCGACCTACGTTCGTATATATATACATATATATATATATGTGTGTGTGTGTGTATGTGTGTGTGTGTGTGTGTGTGTGTGTATGTATGTATGTGTATGTATATGTATATGTATATGTATATGTATATGTATGTATATACACTCACATACGTATACATATATATATATATATATATATGTGTGTGTGTGTGAGTGAGAGAGAGAGAGAGAGAGTGAGTGAGTGAGTGTGTATGTGTATGTATATGTGTATGTATATGTATATGTATGTATATGTATATGTATATATATATAAATATATCATATATATATCTATATATAATTACATATAAATATCATGTATTTAGTATTTTTAACGGACTCCTAAATTTCTCACACGTGTATATTGTCTTATTGTGAACTTCTCAACCTTAGGTACGGACAAACAACCTCAGTCGCAAGCCAGAGATTCGTCGTATGTCGATCCAATTCGAAGTTTAAGAGGGTACCTCAAACCAGGTTTAGACGCAGCGACCAATAATATTATCTCACTCAGCGATACCATGGAGAAGACGGTCACCAGCACTGTTACCAATGCAACCGACAACATGCTCGCACTGCAAGGGAACATCAACAGCGGCCTTCGCTCGGGCGTTGAGCGAGCCGACAATGTTGATGTCAATAACGGTACACATACATATATACGAAGACTGGGTTGTATATCTCCAAGCACAAGTACACACACACACACACAAACACACACTGGAGAAACCCTGTGTGTGGTTGGTTGACGGACTTGCCTTGCGAGAAGGGACTTTTTGCATGCGTATTCTCCTCTGACCTGTACTCGCCAACGAGTGCTGCGCAAATACAGTACACACATGCGTGTGTATGAGCAGTGTTTAAATCAAATTGTGTGGGCTTCTGTGAGGAGGTGGATGGTACTGCAGCTCACACATTCTTGCATTAGTCACTATATCTACTTTGTCACATCGCAAAACCACGCTTGAAGCTTCCCATATATACTAACAGGGCCATTTTAATCTGCTGACAATACCTGGCACGATATATTATATATATATATATATATATATGCTATGTATATATATAATATATATATATGTGCATATATATATGTATATATATATATATATATATATATATATATATATATATATATATATATATATATATATATATATATATATATATATATATATAATATATATACATACATAATAATAATATGCAATATACGTATGTATGCATGTACGTAATGTATGATACGTACGTGTAGATGTATGCATATGATGTATGGATGTGTGTAATAAGTATATGCATGTATATGATATGGATATGGATATATAATAACAATATATATATATAATTATACATATATAATATATATATAATATATAATAATATATATATATATATATATAATAATATATATATAATATATATATATATATATGCATATACATAATCAATATACCTATACCTATACATATGCATACATACACATTTATACCTATATATATATATATATATAGGTATATATAGGTATAATTGTGTATAGGCATGCAAAATGCATATATAAATGTGCATATATGCATTTGTGTATATATATCTATATCTATATATATATATATATATATATATATATATATATAATATACATGCAGGGTCAAGGCCCGAGTATCACCGCACAGTGGGCAGTCTATGCCATATACTCTGAATGGCAGGGCAAAGCACTATGTACTCTAACACCTGTGAAGCACGTGATTGTATCGATTGGTCCACACTATGGCGTCGCAACGGTATACACTAGTTGCGTTGGTCAGAAGGGTTCGGCAAAGAGTGAACGTCGACGGCCGTTGTCTTTCCATGCAGATATCATTTGCCGAAGATTTGCCACACATCTGTATTCACTGACCCGTCGTACTTTTCCAGTGGTGGGCAAAGGGAATGAAACTTCGGGAACCTTCCGGAAAAGGCCCGAATGGTAACGCTCACACAATACTAGATCACTACTTATTCTGTAGTCACACACACTTATCACAATACGACGTACTGTTTCGGAATACGCTCGCAGTGATGGGTGAAGGGGTTGGTGCCTTGGCGGACGGAAGGAAAGGTCGGAGTGCCAAAACACACACTAATTAATTCACACTTGTTAGTTCACACTAATCAATTCATACTTAATTAATTCACATTACATAATTCACACTAAGCAATCCATACACACTCAGTGATGGGCAAAGGGTTTGGCGCCTTAGAAAACATCGGGAAAGGGCTGCCAACGCACAAACTAATTAATTCACACTAATCAATCCACACTATTCTGTAACAATACTCCATACACACTCAGTGATGGGCAAAGGGTTTGGCGCCTTAGAAAACATCGGAAAAGGGCTGAGTGCCAACGCGCGGTCTCTTCTGGGCGAACAAGGTTTGGCATTCGACTACCCACACACCAACGAATGGGACATCGACTCAGAGAACTATGTGGAAGATGAGGGCAGTATAGACGCCTGCCCTGAATTCGAGGTCCGTTTTGAAAAATACGGGGGCCCAAAAGTCCTAAACACGCTGGAGGAGACATCCACGGTCTTTAGTGGAGCGGCGCAACGGCAGGTACGTACAACTGTGGTTGACCGAGACGACGCATTTTGGTGCAATGTTCTGTATGTGTCTATGTACAAAACATGCGTGTATGTGTACATATCTTCTGCCCACCCTTCGGTTGAGCTTGGTGTCTGTGTTGTTGGATACTGCACGTGGATAAGAGCGGTTGCCTGTTCACTGCGATCTTTGATGACCCGGGTGTGCCAGAGATAGTCGACATAGACATGTTCTTCTGTCGCGCTTAGTTAGTCCTGTCTTCTCGTTGTTACGTTTTGTTATTGTCAGCCATGATTGAAGTTTGGCCCAGTGTCACAGCCAGCCGCATGTACGTGAGCATGAGCACAGTATATACATCGCACTGGTCCCTTACTGGACTACAGAATTCGCATGTAGCAACACTGACTTGTCACTCATGTCACGCATCTTAAACATACGGAAAACGGTTAAGTGGGATATGAAACGTGTATAAGAATGATATGAAACGTATATGTGTGTGATATGAAACGTATTGAAGTATGCTATGAGACATATTTATGTGTGGTACGAAATGAAATATATATGTGATATCGGCAGATGTACAGAAATTTCGCTTTATGCCTGTATCGTTGGAACATAGTACACTCTTTAGCAAATACACTCATCCCACCTGCCCGTCTGTTGCACAGCTGCTGACTGAGAAAATATGAACGGGGTATATATAGAAACAATCTCAAAGTCTACATGCAATTGTTTATATTTAAAAGTCATCTCAAAACCTTGCATGCAATTGTTTACATATAGAAGTCATCTCAACCACTACATGCAATTGTTTATATATAGAAGTCATCTCAACCACTACATCCAATTGTTTTTTCAATACCTCGGGTAGTCCGACTCGAGAGCACATGACCGTCTGCCCACGGCTTACTCGTCTCATCCGACCCCGACATGCGTATATAACCTAACCTTATCTCCACTACTACGTATCTGTGTCAGCTTGCGTATTCATTTGGGTGTGTGTCCGTTTGTGAAATACATGTGTGTCCCCATACCGGGTTGTTTATCGTCCTGTCGCACGTGTGCCTGTATAGCACATCCATACCCACACTCACCCATTCACCCACTCACTCACTCACCCGAGTCTCTCCTCCTACCCGTCTGCAGTTAGTCGCCATGAAGCAAGCCACACGCGCCACAGTGGACGACCGCATGGAGAGTGTCCTAGAGATACTCGACATTGAACACAGAGACGAGAGTGAGGATACGCCCGTGGATATAGCACGTGTGCTTAAGCAGCTGAGTGCCTTTGGTTTGGCTGCGACGGACTCGGAGGCCATGCTGGCGGTGGGTAGAGAGTCTAGGCAGTGGCTGGACAGTCGCAGTGACCCGGGGGTCAACCCGGACACCGATGGGGGTGTAGAAACGGACCAAACGAAGGAGACGCATAGCCCATCCGAGGAGGAGGATAGCGGGGTACAGAAGGGTGTGCACGACGAACAAGCGGTGGATGTGAGTGTTCTGCATACGCAGGTGATGCAGTGTCTGGTGAGGTGTGTGGACGATATGGCGCTGCTGGCGGTGTGTGTGCTGCGGGTGCTGAGTGCGTCTTCTGAGGGCATAGGCAGCACTCTGCAGGTATGCGATTGTGTAGCTAGGCGAAGAATCCAAACAGATGCGTTCTTCTGTCGCGCGGAGTTAGTATGGGCATCGTTTCGTTAGTAGGTAGGCAAGAGTCAAGTACATTTACGTAGGTGTGTATAGCGTTGCATGTCCGTGTGGGGGATGGTGTGCGTCTGCCATGCCACTTGACATCAGTTGAAAGGTGCGGGAACACTGGCGCATCAGTGGTTTTGCGAGAACGAACATGATTTAGTCTATAGCAAGGTATAGACTGTGGCATACGGCCCCTTCCATCGTACTCGTAGCATCAGACACTGTGTTATACTAACACCTATCACCTGACTATCACCTGACTAACATTTGTTGGCTGTATGCATTAGGAAGGAGTGACTGAGAAGGAGATACTCGACACAGCCAACGTCGTCAAGAATCTGGGTGTGTGGGCGCAGACGGAGACAAGCGCACTCTCCGATCGCTACAACGACAGACTCATGGCAATCCTGGCAAAGGTAGGTTATGAGGGGGTTACTTGTACAGCCACTCTAGCCCTGATTGTAACGGTTGGGTTTCTAGGATTTTAAGTTTTACGGTTATGAGTTGTACAGCAAGACGATGTTTGGTACGTAGCTATTGTGGTGTCTGGGATGGGAAGCTAGGCATATTACAGTAGAGGGAAATGCACGATACAGTGAAGTGTTGTGTTGTGTTGTATTGTATAGGCCGAGGTAAAGTATCAATCCTATTGGCATGTATACAATAAGTCGTATCGTGTACATCAATAATGACATGGTTGCTACTCGGTGTTTTGTGTCTTATGCATGCCTGGTGTGTACCTATCCTGAGTCAAACCCATCCGTTCGTACGGAAAAACAGAAAACAATAAGACACAAGACACCCAGCATGACCACCTGTAGGCCGGAAGAGTGACGTACACCTACACTTTGTATGGCAAGTACTGTATGCGGCCTCTCCATAGCATCCAGTTTTCAAACGTTTAAACCAATCGTGAAGTAAGGGACGTATATGTACCAGGATTCACATGCCAAATAAAAGTTATATTGGCTTTTATTCAGTGCTCGGTACCGTCATCTCCACCCACTTAGACGCCTACTATAGCTGAAGGTCAAAAAAACTACCTACGCAACTCCTATTGCATGGTCTAATTTACTTCACACACCATCTACTTCTACAGCGAGATATATTAGTCGC
Source organism: Sphaeroforma sirkka (assembly GCA_001586965.3). Classification (NCBI taxonomy): domain Eukaryota; class Ichthyosporea; order Ichthyophonida; genus Sphaeroforma; species Sphaeroforma sirkka. The sequence goes on from LUCW03000496.1 coordinate 44,191, forward strand.
AGAGGACGCCGATCAAGCTCCACGCCTGGAGACTCTAGGGGACCTGATTGATCTAGGGTCGACAAGCATATACCTTGAAGCCGGCAATGCCTGTGCCAAGACGTATGAGGCCGTCCAGCTGACTATGCCCATTTTCAGGTGTGTACGTGTATGGTGTGGCTTGTGCGTAACGGGTGTGTTATTTTTAAAAGTATTGCAAGAGGGTTTTCGCAATGTGTTAGAATGTATACATATCCCGTTTGAGGTGTATACAAGATGGTTGTGTAGAGGTTCCGGTGGTGAGTGCAATTGGCTGGTGTTGCTATGGAGACCAGTTTGTGTGTCATGATTTTCGCTGGCTCATTGATAAGTCCAGTGACAATATCGCCAGCAATGGCCGGGCCCTGTCCGTCGGACATCGCCTTATTTTCCCGCTATAACAAAAACAGTAAGCGGGTGTTGGGTAGAAGATATTGCCCGTGTGTATCTGGATAATCAGGTGCCCGTGTGTATCTGGATAAACAGGTAAACGTGTTCGTCAGCCATGGAGGCATGCATACACAGATGGGATCATACTGTACCTATCATTCGTGTATACGCCTGACCAGTCTACATCTGATATCACCGCCTTCGTGTGACTACACCTAAACTGACAGGATGCTGATGACGGGCGTCGGAGCTGACCTATGATGATCACCATGGTAACGGTGATGTTCATTTATAACGAGCTAAGATGTGGTTCGAGCACAGGCCCGGTACATGATAAGACTCATTCTTTCTGAAACAGACAGAAGTTGTGTTCCGAATCGCATGAGATCGAGACGAGGTGAAGCCAATTTGAGCGCGAGGAATTTATTAGTAATGTGGTATGGCATATGGGCAAATCAACAATAAAGAGAAGTTAGATGTGGCATGAACACGCGTACGACTCAAGTAAATTTGAAACTCCTGCGGAAAAAGACTGAAGTTGTCACGTCTGCTAACCCACGTGCATCAGAGATCGGAAAACAGAGCACGTATTGGATCTGAACGCGATGTTATTCGTACTATATATTCATTAAATGTACCTTATGAACTGTATGACTAAAATATGAGGTGTATTTCTACATAAATACTGAATGCAAGATGCAAGCATGCTTATTGGTTTTGAGATAGAGATCCAAATTTTGAACTATATACATATAGGAATATATAAGTATATATGAAATATATATATATATATATATATATATATATATATATATATATATATATTGTCTACATAAACATGAGCCCGGAAGCAACCGACAAAATGTCTGGAAGTACGTATAAAACAACATGAGCGTCAATCTGTCGATAAATACATGGATTTAAAATATTAGTATATTTGAAAAAATATACTTATATTTACAAATATAAGCAATACACTCAATACACATTAATTATTTCAATCAACAAATATATGAAAACAAAATCAATAACCACATGTGTATGTATGCATAAAATATATATATATATATATATATATATATATATATATAAACAGATAGATAGTTAAATAGATGGATATAAAATATGATATATATATATATATATGTGTATTGTGTGTGTGTGCATGGATATATATATATATATAGCGTTTACATACACATACGCATGCGTATCTACTACAGTGATTTGTGTGAATGAACATACATATATGTATATATATATAAATATATATATATATATATATATATATATATATATATAATATTATATATATATATATTATATATTATATATATACATATACCATATATAATATATTACATATATATATGATAATATATATGAATGATATAGTAATATCCATAAATGTAATATAACATAGCATATTATATAACATATACACATATTAGCTAATATACATATAATACATAAAATAAACATGCATGCAAAAACATGTATTGTATGTATACACAATATGTAGTAATAATAATAATAATAATAATGTTAATAATAGCCAATATACATAAGCCATTAATATATGTTAATATTATTATATATATATGGGCCAATATATACATATTAATACCATATAATATAGATATACATATATAATAATAATAATATTTTTAAGGATAACATATATATAATAATATTACATATATATATATATATATATATATATGCAATAATAATAATATATATATATATATATAATACATATATATATATATACAAATAATATATAAATATATATATATATATATATATATATATATATATATATATATATATATATATATATATATATATATATGCATATGTATGTATATGTATATATATATATATATATATATATATATATATATATATATATATACCAGCGAGGGAAAAGAAGCGACTGGGCACTGGTACTGCATTCATCAATTCTACATATCTACTGTGTGCTTGTAATAAAACAATACATTCTCTCAAACTGAACGCATATGCCTCTGTCGAAGTTTCGGTATAAAAATTTAACCATCCGTTCCGTCCGCTGAAATAAATATTGATACTACTTTCAGCAAACAATCGGTATTTATGTAATCAATCATTCTTGGACCAAGATAGCTCTAAAAAAGAGAGTGAGACCTTCACAGAAACTTGTGCCGGACTGTCAGTGATGGTCAGGCGTTGAAGTTTATGGTGAGAATAGTATGATTCTCTAGACTAGAAAAGCAATAAGAAAATATAGATGGACGGACTACGTTTGTAGGACGAATGGAATATGAATTTTCACATCTTCAAAAAACGATACCCCCTTCGAAAAATGAGACACGAGACGAGAGCCCGTGCTGTTAGTGAGATAGTCGATTTATTTATAACTACTGAAACAGAAATAACTTGCATCGCGTTGACAGCTATATCGAATTCTCGAGACGCGTTAAATAAACACCCATGTTACTTTATTTCTTCTCCAATAAACACTATAAAATAGCCCATTGAGCGCAATGAATTTGGCTCAATGTGTACTGTATTTAAAAGAAATGCTCTAATTAGTTCTGATAGGTTGAATACTGTATCGACTATTGAGTAATGAGTATGCATTTCAGACCCTTATGCGGAATTTGAACTATTCTTTTTTTAATTTTGGGATATTCCTAGTAGAAATGAAGCGCATTTTTGCTATAAAAAAACCTTTTTAGTTTTTTTGTTTTTTTAACAAAGAACAACCAAATACACAGCTGGAAAAGAAGAATGACGAAGGAAGGGTGGGGGGGGGGGGGGGGGGGGGGCTCGGCTCGCTGTGGTCGGGGGTTCAAAGTTTAATTGAACTTTTAACTTTTTTAAGTCCGTGCCGTTTGTGGAAAAGCTTGTTCCTCATATATTTGTGCTCCTTAGCTTTTACATTGGAGTACCTTTATACCTAATTAGTAACATTTGCGACTGACTTCTAAAATTGAAAAGTCCTATACGCCCTACGGACTCGCCCCTCACTTTTCATTCTCTGTAGATGGTCATGAAATATAAAAAACATTCCCTGCCTCACTTTAAAAAAACCCTTGTGAAGTTGCGTGTGGCTGTGTCTCTGGACAGTGAGTGTGTAATGTGTATACTGTCAAAAAAATAACTGTTTGTTTATATAATATATTTAGACTGCACTCTGCAGTGTGCACTGTGCAGTGTGTACTCAGTACTGTGCTGTGCGCAGTGCAGTCTTTGCAGTGTGTTGGACACTGTCGGACAGTGTCGGATGTCGTGTGTAGCACATTACACAGTCACAGTGTCAGTGAGACAGTGGCAGTATCAACCCTCACAGGTGTGGCTGTTCACTGTGTTGAATCCAGAATCAGGACAGTCGTGAGTCGTACTATTGCGACTCGTGACCTGTGAGGTTGTTAGTTGTGACTTGTGAGTGTGACCTTCAGTGTACATTGCACACTGTGCTCTCGTGAGTTCGTGTCGTCATGACTCGTGTGTCTTCCTGTGACTCGTGTCAGTGTGCCGTTGTTTACTGTTGAAGTGCTAAGTGCCGACAGCTGAGAGTAAATACTTTTAACTGTTTAGCTGCCATATGGGGGTTTGTTTTTTGTTTTTTGAAAACTATCCAAAAACAAGTCAAAACAAACAAAACTGGTATTGTTTTTACAAAAAACAAGGGATCTGTTTTAAAAAAAAAACAAGGGATCTGTTTTTGAGATAAAAAAAAAACACAAGTTTTTTTAAAACGTAACCGAATGACCTCAGGGCTCAGAGTCAGACTCTCAGTTGAGGCTCAGAGGCTCAGAGGCTCAGAAAGTTTTTTTAAAACGTAACCGAATGACCTCAGGGCTCAGAGTCAGACTCTCAGTTGAGGCTCAGAGGCTCAGAGGCTCAGAGAATGACACTCAGACTTTCAGAACTCAGTCAATCAGAAACCTATTTTTTGTAATAGTAACCGAATGAGTAAGAGTATATACTCCGTATTATATTTTACTCCAAAGAGTCTTAACTGCGAAATACCAAAGCTGCTTTTACTTTTTACAGGGCTCAGGCGGCCAGGCCCCCAGCCTCCAGGCGGCAGGGCCCCAGGAGTTCACTGTTCAGGTCCCAGCCAGGTCCCAAGGCCCAGGAGGCAGGAGTTCAAAATTGCAAGGCCTAATTCCTCTACGACTACATAGAGAGTGTACTCAGTACTCACTGTACTGTACTATCAATCTATCATACGAGAGATTAAACCAATTATGTACACATTTCTAATTTTCTACAGCAGGACGAGTCCAAGGACTCGGGACAACCGACAACCGACAAGCGTAAATAACAGGACAGAAAAGGTGATTGTTTTTTTGAAGACAAAACAGGGAACAAGGAATGTCTATACGGCACTGGTCGATAAAATTAGTATCAGTTTCCTACCAGCTCATACAGACTTTTTCGAGTTTAATTTGCTTAAATATAGGTGTATTTTAAATGTAATTTAGCGTGGTTTTAAGACCGCACTTGTGAGATGTGTTTGCTTTCTGCCGGTTTGTTTATTATCTGTCGGCTGAAAGCGCTCGACTTAAATGTTAGATATTGTAGCGCGGGTACAAACTATTTGTTGCACTTATGTTAAGTCCTCGTCGGTCGTAAGGGCTTGACATATGTTAGCAGTTAGACACATGTATATAGGCGTCCTCTGTCTTAGCTATTGCTTCGGATTCGCCCATGGTTTTACAGTTGACACCGTTCGTGTCTAACATACGTCGACCTCTCCTCTGAGGCCGACAAAGAAATATTGCAATCTTTTTAAAAAGCAAAGTAAACTCGAAAAAGTTCAAGTATGAGACTGGTAGGAAACTGAGCCTGAGGTGGTAAATAGTTTTATTGTCACCAGTGCCGTATAAAGACATTCTTTTTAGTTCACCCTACTCTTAGGACTCTTCGTACTCTCAGAAAAATAGTAAATACAGTACATATGTATATAGTCTTTTAGTATGTATTTAAAAAAATACAATTGTACATATGCCCTCGTACCTCGGTATTTACATTGTTGTTGTTTTTTTAAATTAATACTGTCCTTTTTTAAAGCCTTCGTCGACAATTGTATAGCAATAATGTCAACTTCGTGTCAAGGCTCAACTACCAAGTCTGTCAATTCAAACTGTCGAATCCGAGTCGCAACTGTCACACCATCGCGGTGCTCACAGCCAGTGTCACACACTACATAGTACACAGTTCACACTGTCAACCTGACTGACTGTCGCCTGACGCCTAAGTATCAAGTCTCAAGCTTTCTTTTTTTTTAAATTAGAAATCTTTTAAAAAAACCATTTAAAAAAAGGAGAAATGTGTATTTTTTTTGTATTTTTTTGTATTAAAAAAACTCATTTTGCCATTTTAAAATTTAGTCCATGCCACAGGCC
>LUCW03000496.1:57500-75861 GCA_001586965.3 Sphaeroforma sirkka
ACGACAACAGCAGAAACAACAACTACAACAATAGCAACAACACCAACAACAATAACAACAACAACAACAATAGCCATAACAACAACAACAACCAGTACAACCCGCAAAGAGCTTCCTCGCAACGGCCTGCCTATCTCTCGGGGTCTGTATCTCTCGCCGATGACGTGGACAAACGTATTCTAGTGGTGATGCGAGACGGCAGGAAGCTTATCGGCTACCTGCGTTCGTTCGATCAGTTTGCGAACGTTGTCCTTCACCGCACCATTGAGCGAGTGTATGTGGGTCAGCAGTACGGCGATATACAGCGTGGCATCTACGTGGTCAAGGGCGAGAATGTGGTCTTGATGGGCGAGTTGGTAAGTGAAGTGGTGGATGATGGAATGCGTTTGTTGATATACATATATATATATGAGTGTGTGGGTGTGTGTGGGGGGGGTGCGGTGTACGTCATACACACATGCACATACATACATATCATTGTGGATTTTTTTTCATTTATATACATACATATACACGTGTGATTTACGGAATAAGAGGGCGAGGATGTGGACTTAATGGGCTATCTGATGATTGATCCGATGTTGCACACTATGTTTAGTACATGCAATCCACATGGTGAAATACGAGATTGTGATGTTCATGAATCGCAGTAGAGGGATCGTCTGTATGTCGTAGAATTGAATTCAGTGACTTCTAAAAAAAGAGCAGACGAGAGTTCATACTCCTGCATATTGTATCGGTCGTGTTTAATCTGAATGTCTTACGATGGATATTTCTATGTTTTAAACTATGTTATATAAACTAAAATACAATTTAAGTCAGTTAGGATTTAGAGTGGTAGCTTGTGTAAGAATGATCGGGACTGCCTCTTGGTAAGAGCCTTAATATCCTCGATCACACAGGACGTTCCCCTTATATCCCGATAATTTCTGCAAGAAGTAGCATCACGTCCCCGTATGCTGTGTTCATGTTCCAATGTAGTGAAAGCTAGGTAGGCAAAACTGGAACATCAACTTCACGCACTTACTTCATGTCTCTCGCCAGCTGGTTGAGGTTGTACAGAGGTTCGTTTTGTGTGCGTGTGGTTGCGAGTTATGTAATGCTAACCTCTACTTGAACGTAGTGTGGGTGAGCGAGTTGGTACTAAAGTAGATCCCTTGTGGAATTTGTGTTCAAGCCAGAGGTATGCTCATTCTAGATTAGATAAAACACGTTTGCTTCTGAGGTGTCTGTATTCATGCACGTATTCGAGTCTCCTTGGCTGGTCCTGGCGGATTCGATATCCTTTTAGTGCTTTATTGTTGTCACTGCGTGTATGTGCACCGACTCCTACACAAGGGGTTCCACGATGGTAGTTATAAAGCACAATGTTTACGTACTTTCTAGGGTAGGTTTAAAGCACAATGTTTACGTACTTTCTATGGTGGTAGTTAAAAGCACAATGTTTACGTACTTTCTAGGGTAGGTTTAAAGCACAATGTTTACGTACTTTCTATGGTAGTTAAAAAGCACAATGTTTACGTACTTTCTAGGGTAGTTATAAAGCACAATGTTTACGTACTTTCTATGGTAGTTATAAATTACAATGTTAACGTACTTTCTAGGGTAGTTCTTAAGCACAATGTTCACGTACGTTCTAGGGTAGTTATAAAGCACAATGTTTACATACTTTCTGCACACATATCTACACTCTATACCCGGTCTTTTAGCTGCTTATACCCTGGCATGATATGTGCATCTACGAGACTAAAGGGTGCGTAGCGTGGTTACTACTCACGAGTGTGTGACCCTGTACCAGCCTCGTGCAGTATCATGCGCTGTCATTGCATGCCAGTAGTTTTGCAGATCGATGATGTGTGCACATGCACATATGCCTTGCCACGCTGTCGGACGAGCAAAAGGCACACATATATTTGTATAATTGCAACATATACACGTAGATTTGTATACTTGCTGCATATACTCACATGGTGTGCCCGGTGTATTGGTATGCTGTCAGGTTGCGCACACAGTCGCCCGCATGCCTTAGTTCTTGCACGATCAGTGCGTGCAGCGGTACATCTGCCATGGGAGGGGTGACGTGTATGCACACAGCGTCTCAAATTCTCAACTATATCAAGTTGTTTTTATATATCCTATGTGTGCGTGTATGTCTACGTGTCGTGTATCTCTTCGTATGTGTGCGTGCATGTCGTCTACAGCGTCCCATGATACGATCACACATGCACACCGCGCTAACTTGCTCAATACTTCACACAACGTTTGCGCAGGACCCGATGCTGGAGGCAGACTCGAAGCTGAAGGAAGTGGATGTACTGGACATTTTAGAACTGCAACGAGACGAACAGGTAGGTGGGTCCTTACACCGCACCCCTTACTAGCTAGTTGGTCATATATATGTGTGTGTATATTTATTTATTTATATATTTATATATATATATATATATACTCACTGTTGTTACAACACACCTTAACAGCTATATGGTCATTTATATATATATATACTCACAGTTGTTACAACATCCCTTATCAGCTAGTTGGTTATACATTCATATATATATATGTATATGTATGTGTGTATATATATATATATATATATATATATATATATATATATATATACTCACTGTTGTTACAACATTCCTTATCAGCTAGTTGGTCATTTATATATTCATATATATATGTATGTATATATATATATATATATATATACAAATATATATACTCACTATTATTACAACACCCCTTACTAGCTAGTTAGTCACTCACTGTTATTACATCACCCCTTACTAGCGGGTTGGCCACTCCTATAGCTGTCGCACGTGCAGTGTACACCTGTGTATTAGTCCGTTGCGAGTGTTGGCTGACATTCCGCCTGGACCAGAGTCCTGCAACAAGATAGTCTAGTTTACTAATACATGCACACAATATGGGGTTTGTTCGCATCCCCATGACTTCTGGGCAGATTCCGTAGTCTCTTCATGTAACTGAATTACCAGCACTGTAGCCTACATATGCTGATATTGTGCTCGCTGGTATGGAGCTGTCGCAAATGTATCGGCATCCTCTTCAGTGTGCCTGTGTAACGGTGACGCACTGTGTTAATGTTGTGGTGTGTGATCACGAGGTCATATGCATACTCGTCTGCTCAGGGATGTGCTGCGTTGTAGTCTGTTGCAGTCCATTGGGCTGATGCAGACCTCTTGCGCGATACCTTCACAGGAGACCAGAGCGGAAGCCCTGAAGATGAAGAACAAAATCCTGATGGCGAGGGGTTACCAAATCTCGAACGACTCGGCGTTTGATGACCTGCACGGCTGAATATGCGACAGATAGCTATGCTTAGCACATCTAGGCGCTGGTGACTTACCCTCCGTAGATGATGTCACTGAGGCGATTTTAGAACACTTGCACGTACGAGGTGTACTACCACTTGTGAGATGATCGCTGGTGGTCACTGGTTGACGCGACAATCCTGCTGCGTATAGTTAGTTATGGGTGATCGCAACAAATGTTATATGACAACTCATGCTTTGCATGCTTGTCGGCGAACTGCACCTTACCCGAGGCACTCACCTCGATCTGATTTCGGAGGGACTAGCAGGCTAGCCATGCAGCTCTTACATACATTTGGACACATTTGGGCAATGACACCCTGGGTCTCGTGGAGTCGACTAAAATCGCATGTGCACATGAAGTTTACAGGCGACGTTTGCGTATAATGTGAAACTGTAACTTGTGGCCGGATGCTCATGTTGTCTCTAGCGGGCGTGTCTTCTGTGTGAGTAAGCCCGTAGTTCCTGCAATTATTAGTGTCTGAGAAGCAATCTCAATAAAGCAACCAGGTTTAAAATCGCTGTGTTGTCGAAGCTACATGTAAGACGTAAACCATTTGTATCTATCGATGTAGTAGAAGTTTTGAGTCGCCGATACATGTGATTAAAATAATGGTGTGCTGTTGATCGATACTCGAATGGGTGTTAAATCGGGATAAGTGAATGTTATATATATGATATTGCTTTATTTACTTATCATACCCATTATTCTACGAGTGTGAAAAACAAAATGTGCATATATCTTGATATACATCTGATTTATTGTTTTATCCTTCTAAACGTGCATGGTCATACAAGTATGTATCATTGTACTGTTCTATAAAGTACTGTAGAAATACGGCCTCTGGTCAGTCTAAAATATCAAGATCAAATGAGAAAACATATTGGTTTTTATTTGTATTTAAAATAATTTAATATAAGTTCTTTTTCCAATATTTCCAGTGTGTTCTGAATTCAATTTGATGGCTCCAATAGCCTGAGTATTTGGTATGACTCATTTACTTGGCCCTATTTGAGACGATAGTAGATGTAGGATATTATAACTAAATTTTGTAATCTCTGAACTACTACTTACTAAAACAGTCTCTACCGCCAGTCGAGTTGCCGTCGCGTCCTGTCACCTAAATATGAAAAATTTGTGATATATTCCAGAAAAAAAATGGTTGTTCTAATGACGCTCTGTTAGTGTCCGCCGTATGAGTTGGATAACCTTGAGCTATGATGACGACGATTATGGACGTCCTTGGAAAATGTACATCGAAGCCTGCCCTCAACCTTAGTACTATAATCCCCTTGCAATCTCTATTGGTGTCCAAGCAACCACTTCGACCGTCGACAGGTTGAATATGTGTCCAAGCAAACACTTCCCCCTTCGACAAGTTTTATAGTCGTTGAAACTTGAACCTAATACGGTGGACATACGTTGCCTTAAAGTTTCAAGTCAGCTCTGTATCAGTTCTATCCAATACTAGCTTGCAGTGTTGTCCTTTAGCCACTATTCTATATTTTGACCGAATTAATCACATCCACGAGCTCCTGCACCGTGATGACTGGCTCAGCCCTAGATGGACAAAAATATGAAGTTGTCCCATGCGTATAGCTGGTGAGTTCAGAACTTGTATAATCCGGTCGGCACCTGCGAAATTTGTCGTGAGTCCCTCTCAATCGTATAGCCCTTATCTGTCAGACTGTAACGAGTCAACCCATATACGAAGAAAATTTTAAATTTTTGACTTAGGGATAATATTATTTATTTCGAAAAATGACAAGTATGTATATTACAATGTATGAACATATGGTATGGCTCTCATAGTCGCTGTAATGGTTCAGGAAAGATTAGCGTTTGCCGGGATTTGCGGGTTAGGTGAGAAAAGGTTTACATTATGCTTTGCTTGGTAAGTGTAAACTTCGATGGAAATTACTAGGTTTCAAACTATATTAAACTAAAATACAATTTAGTCAGTTAGGATTTAGCAGTGGTAGCTTGTGTAAGAATGATCGGGACTGCCTCTTGTTAAGAGCCTAAATATCCTCGATCACACAGGGCGTACCTCTAGCTGTTCTTTATTGAATAATTTTCACTAGAAGTACTAAGTGTTCATGACCACTTGCCTAATTTGTAAATAGACATAATAACGTAAGTCACGTTAATACATTAGCTGATATAAATAAAGTTCCATCTGAAGAAAAGTTAAAAAAAGAAAAAGACTTATTGGATTTTGGAGATTGGCGGGAGGACCAAAATCTATAAGTAGTAGTTCGGAGATTATAAAATTTAGTTTATAATATCCTACATCTACTAATGTCTCAAATAGGTCCAAGTAGATGAGTCATACCAAATACTCAGGCTATTGGAGCCATCAAAGTGAATTTAGAACACTTTGGAAATATTGGAAAAAAGAGCTTGTACTAAATTATTTAAAATACAAATAAAAAACCAATGTATTATCTCAATTGATCTTGATATTTTAGACTGACCGGAGGCCGTATTTCTACATTTCTCTGGTATCTTCCGTCTAAATTGGTATCTCAACCAAATCGCCGCGGAAGCTCTACCAGTTTCATCCGCTTTTGTGTTCCTAACAACGCTGTCGCCCAGGCAAAACGACATGCAGCACTTACATGGAAATGGCAGCTTGATGAAAACATCGATCCCCGCTCCTAACAACATCCCGACGCTACGAAAGCAGCTTTAATCCATTATCTCCGCACCAAGCGGGAGGCCCGCTGCACACATGAACGAGCGCCAAAAATTCTTGACCGCAGCATGGATGCACTACTGATCCCACTTGTCAATTCCACTAACGCAGATGATGAATGCCTTTATTCATTTCTGTGAGCCAGGTGAATGGCGAACTATCTTGAAGGCTCATGAGCCCAACTGGAAAGCCCTACCCTGGCACCAGTTGCGTGATGATATACTTAACACCTTTTTTTTGAAGATGCACGTGACCGTGAACTTCTAGAGTCTCGCAAGTTCTTTGCGAACGATACCACTATTCGAGGTGCTCTAGCTCATATGACACATATGAATACTCGGATGGGTGGTCGTACCTATACTGGCGAATATTTATTAATTTGTCAGATGATGGAGACTCTGGGAGCTGAGCATGAGCTTCGTGAACACTTAGAACCAAGCTTTATAAAGCAGCTAGGTAACGCGCAGGCTGAGGTCGATTTCTCTACTAATGAGAGTACAGTGGAGACACTGAAGGCCTTCGACCAACTTAAGGAGTCTGCCAGCCTTAAGGATAAGCAGATGATGAATGCCTTTATTCATTTCTGTGAGCCAGGTGAATGGCGAACTATCTTGAAGGCTCATGAGCCCAACTGGAAAACCTTACCCTGGCACCAGTTGCGTGATAATATACTTAACACCTTTTTTGAAGATGCACGTGACCGTGAACTTCTAGAGTCTCGCAAGTTCTTTGCGAACGATACCACTATTCGAGGTGCTCTAGCTCATATGACACATATGAATACTCGGATGGGTGGTCGTACCTATACTGGCGAATATTTATTAATTTGTCAGATGATGGAGACTCTGGGAGCTAACCTCTTTAAGAAAGTCAATGATGACATCATCGCCTATGGTGATTTGCGATCTATGCCTTGGTCTGTCTTTGAGAAGATAGTACACAAGCATACCAATTCCTCTACTAGAGTACTTAGTACCACGAGCTACACCCAGCCCACTAAGCGAAACGCAGTAGAGACTAATACTGCGCGTAGTACTAAGAAACCTCGCACTACTACTGGAGGGGTACTGGCTCTACTTCTACCGAACCGAAAGGTGATAAGAAGGTGAGAGCGCCTTGCAAGAAGTGTGGTTACAACCTCACAAAACGTAATGGCAAGTGGAATGGTAGACACGACCCTGTTAAGTGTGCACCAGGCAAGCCAGATTTTGGACACTATATGAAAGAGTGTGCTACTTGCAAGGGTACTAACGGTTGGCACAAAGAGGATTGCAAGGACTTACCAGACGTCAAGTTAAGCACTGACAGTACCATATGTGCGCACTAGAGCAAGATTATGAGAAAATGTTCAATAAAATCTATACCAAAGGAGATGAACGTATCTTTCAAACAGTTTTCGTAAATGGAGAAAAAGTTATGGCACTATTTGATCCAGGGGCTGAAGTCTCTGCTATCTCATGCCGAGTAGCCTACGCTACAGATATGGCTGTCCATAACGAAACAACTGATTTAATCTTGGGAAATGGCAAAGTTACTACTTGCGAACAAGCCATTGACTATGCACACATAATGCTGTCAGATAGAAGAGAAGTGAAGACTCACCTAATCGTTACTGACATGTCTCAGAAATACGATTTAATTATAGGTATGACTGATCTTCTCAGTTTAGGTATAACACTCACTGGTCTGCTTAATGGGCTAGACCCGAATAAAGATCAGTCAGATGATAATATGTTAAAGATACCTAAACCTCCGGAAGGTGAAGCAAAGGATATGATTCCGCACTTCACCGATATAATTATGGACTTAATTATACAAAACAGGAAGATTGCAATAACTGACTGGTGTATGTTTAAGTTCTCTAATGGGTACGTTAGACTTGACTTAACAAACGTCGACTTCTCTAAGTTAAAGTGTCCTTCACATAACTACGTGAGTTGGAGACACAAAGACGTTGTCAAAACCCAAATCGAAGATTGGTTAAAACAGGGTCTAATTGAAATCAATTATGATGCAACCCCAGTTAACTTAGCTCTCTTAGCGGTCGATCAATATAAATCTGATGGAACGTTTAGTAAAACAAGAGTAGTACTAGACCTGTCGCCAATCAACAAACTAATTCCGCAACATAGTTTTCCCTTACCTAAGATAAGCGAGATACTACGCAAAATGGAGGGTGCGACTATCTTTTCCAAGATAGACTTAAAAGCTGCATTCCATCAACTACAAATATATCAGCCTCATAGGAAATACTTTTCCTTTACTTGGCAAGGTAAGAAGTACCAGTTTAAAGGTGCACCTGAAGGCTTACACATGTTACCTTCTTTCTTCCAACAAGTTATGATGGAACTATTTGCGGACCTGTCGTACAACGTATCAGTCTATTTAGATGATATAGTTATCTTTACAAAGACAGCACATGAACATGCTATACTCGTTAAAGAAGTTTTAAAGCGACTTAATCATGCTAAACTTAAGATTAACGAAGACAAGTGTTCTTTTGCTAAAGATACTATACATTTACTTGGCTACAAAGTATCTGCAGCAGGGGTAGAAATTGATCCTGGCAAGAAACAGTTTCTGTTGGATTTATCAACACCAATTACTGGAAGAGATGTGAACTCTGTGTGTGGGTTTGTTAACTTCTTCTCGGATTCGGTACCGCATCTTTCTCATTACTTAAAGCCTTTCAGTCACCTACGGCTGCACAAAGGACCTTTGGGAAAGCTTTGGACTAAAGAATGTGATGATGCATTTAAACTAGTCAAAAGTAAAGTAATGGACGCACCCATTATGCAGTACCCTGTGGATGGTGTCCCATTCCAAGTAGCAACCGACGCTTCAGATCGAGCGGTAGGTGGAGTGCTTTACCAAACGATAAATGGTAAACCGCGCTACATACAATTTTTTAGCAAGAGTTATAATAAGAGTCAACGGAATTACCCTACCGTTAAACAAGAGCTCCTTGCTATAGTTACTGCGCTAAGACAGTTTAAAGACTACCTTTATGGAAGTTACTTTACTGTCGCCTGTGATCAAAAGTCTTTAACATACTTAAAAGATATGAACCCTGATTCACAGTTGGTGAGCCGCTGGCATGACATTATTGCCAAGTTCGCTTTTAATATAACACACATACCAGGAATACATAACCATCTTCCTGACATGCTCTCTCGACTTGTGCCCGACTACCAAAACAGTCAAGGAGTTATTAGCAACCGATTGGATGCTAAATAAGAAATGGTTTAACCTCGCTCAATCACGATGGGGTCCATTTACTGTTGATATGCTCGCCGCAGAACATAACAAACAGGTTTCTGAATATAGGTCGTTGACTCATCCTAAAGGTGATGCATTTCAGCTTGACTTATCAAAGCATAATGCGTGGGCCAACCCACCTTGTCAACTTATCACACAGTTGTTAAATTATGTTAATATTACTAAATCTACCATTATGCTGTGTTGTCCCTTACGTAACTCCGACCCATGGATACGTGATTTAATTAATATGATTCAAGACGAACCTATTTATGTCGACCGTGAAACCGACACGTTCTTGTATCAGGGATCCTATTCTATTAAGAAGACGCCTTGGAAACACACCATTGTTTGTCGCATCGGTCCTGCAGGTACCACTAAGTGGAAACCCTCAACCGAATTCTTAGCTAAACTAGAGGAGTCTAAAGAGTTTGAACAAAAGCTCAAGACTCGTACAACACATGCACCCAACAAGATTGCAGTCGAGGTAATGCCGATTGAAACGGCATTAGATCGTAAAAACATGGGACTAGCTAAGGCCATGGATCAAAGACTCAAAACTCTAAGAGAACCTGAAGCTCGCACTCAACTACTTAAAGCGCTGCTTAAAGAACAGCCAGGAGTTGCGAAACAACTGAAGAAGATACTTCAACAATCCAATGTTGTCAATTATGTATCTCAGGACTCTACCCCTCCTGATACTGAGGTTGCCCTTTCCAACAGGACTATGGTTCATCCAGCCAGCGTTACGCTGAATCTGACTGACTTAGAGGAGCTCGAAAGTAGAGTTAAAATTATACATAATTTAACGCATCGAGCATATGAGTATACTTATAAAATGGCTATTCGTGCAGGGCTTGATCACCCGGCGCTGAAAGAAACCATACGTGAAGTATACCGACGCTGTACTGATTGTGAAAAGAACCAGATCAAGCGATACGGTTGGGCACCCCTAGAAAGTGTGACAGAAGACCAACCGATGCGCCGAGTCATAGTCGATTTGGTTAAACTCCCGTGATCCAAGCATACTGGCGATGTATATATCTGTCATTTCTTATGTGTGGCTTCGGGCTATAACTTGCTTTATGCAATACCGAACAAACGTCCACAAACAGTGGCAGAATTATGCTATCACGTCTTTAATGACTTCGGTTTCCCCCGAGTACTATGTTCTGATATGTAGAAATACGGCCTCCGGTCAGTCTAAAATATCAAGATCAATTGAGATAATACATTGGTTTTTATTTGTATTTTAAATAATTTAGTACAAGCTCTTTTTCCAATATTTACAAAGTGTTCTAAATTCACTTTGATGGCTCCAATAGCCTGAGTATTTGGTATGACTCATCTACTTGGACCTGTTTGAGACATTAGTAGATGTAGGATATTATAAACTAAATTTTATAATCTCCGAACTACTACTTATAGATTTTGGTCCTCCCGCCAATCTCCAAAATCCAATAAGTCTTTTTCTTTTTTTTAACTTTTCTTCAGATGGAACTTTATTTATATCAGCTAATGTATTAACGTGACTTACGTTATTATGTCTATTTACAAATTAGGCAAGTGGTCATGAACACTTAGTACTTCTAGTGAAAATTATTCAATAAAGAACAGCTAGAGGTACGCCCTGTGTGATCGAGGATATTTAGGCTCTTAACAAGAGGCAGTCCCGATCATTCTTACACAAGCTACCACTGCTAAATCCTAACTGACTAAATTGTATTTTAGTTTAATATAGTTTGAAACCTAGTAATTTCCATCGAAGTTTACATAAACAGGGGTAAACAACGTTCTGCATATGCTCGATCTTTTGTAGCCACGGGGTAGCGTGTTTCTCGGGCGCAGTTTTATCAAACGTTGCTTGTAATTCACTATAGCGGCCAAAGAAATAGTGAAACGGGAGTGTTCCAGTTTGAGGATTCATGCAGTTATTCATTTGAGTCTGAACCCATTTCAAATGATAAGGCCACAAATCCTCAACGTCGTCTAGTGCGGTACGCAAGAGTTTCTTAAGTTCTCTATGACGTGTCTCATTTGCACCCTGTGTTTGAGGTTTGTAAGGAACACCACGCCTATGGGTCATGCCTGATACGAGTATAAGTGCCTCCATTACGTCGGTACAAAACTCACTACCGTTATCATGTAAACTTCGATGGAAATTACTAGGTTTCAAACTATATTAAACTAAAATACAATTT
The DNA here is from genome assembly GCA_001586965.3 of Sphaeroforma sirkka. Lineage (NCBI taxonomy): Eukaryota > Ichthyosporea > Ichthyophonida > Sphaeroforma > Sphaeroforma sirkka. The sequence continues at coordinate 68,994 of LUCW03000496.1, forward strand.
AGTCAGTTAGGATTTAGCAGTGGTAGCTTGTGTAAGAATGATCGGGACTGCCTCTTGTTAAGAGCCTAAATATCCTCGATCACACAGGGCGTACCTCTAGCTGTTCTTTATTGAATAATTTTCACTAGAAGTACTAAGTGTTCATGACCACTTGCCTAATTTGTAAATAGACATAATAACGTAAGTCACGTTAATACATTAGCTGATATAAATAAAGTTCCATCTGAAGAAAAGTTAAAAAAAAAAAAAAGACTTATTGGATTTTGGAGATTGGCGGGAGGACCAAAATCTATAAGTAGTAGTTCGGAGATTATAAAATTTAGTTTATAATATCCTACATCTACTAATGTCTCAAATAGGTCCAAGTAGATGAGTCATACCAAATACTCAGGCTATTGGAGCCATCAAAGTGAATTTAGAACACTTTGGAAATATTGGAAAAAAGAGCTTGTACTAAATTATTTTAAAATACAAATAAAAAACCAATGTAGTATCTCAATTGATCTTGATATTTTAGACTGACCGGAGGCCGTATTTCTACATAGCCCCCCAGTAGCTTTTAGAACTACGAACGTACGTTAAGATACGATCTAGTTGGTAAAGCGAAAACCAAAGTAAAAACGGTTTCGGTCATGACTTATCGAGTAAGTATGTGCCTATATGTACGAGTTCAAGACTCATGTTGTACTCTATGTCGTTTAGTATTTGGTCCAGTAACCATTTCCGATGTAGGCGCCTTACGTTTATTATTTGGTAAGGTAATAGCCAAAGGCTGTTCTTCATTAGTAAGTAAGTTTGAACAATTTTCTGCACTGTTGGTAAGCAGATCAGAAAGTTTAGTCACGTAGGAAGTAGGTGGCAAATAGGGAATTTCAGATCCGTCAGGGTTTGTAGTCACCTGAGGAAACCCTTTTCGTTTATCTCGTGTGTTCTTATGTAAACGCTTGTTCCATTTCTTATTAAAGATACGAAGAAAGTCGCGAGATTCACGAAATGCATCGGAGGTTAGCCAAGCTACTGTCCCATCCATGAAACGGGTCTTGTAGTAAGTGTAACCGTCTTCGGATGTTTTATCAATTATATCTTTGACTTGTGACTCCATAACTGGTATATCAGAATCAAATGAGCGAGCGAATGAGAGTTCGGAGGTAGGGATACGGTGAGTGCCTAGATTGGTTGCGCTAGTACCATCAATGTTATTCACCTCGTAAGTATCACTCTTCTCATCATGGTAGGAAATAACAAAAGGTCCTATCGTCTTAGAAGAGAGTTCGGTAACGTTGGCGTTTCGATTTATAATGTTAACGTAATCGCCGACTTTGAACTGAACAATGTTCTTAGTGTTATTCCATCGGTCATACGCTTTAAGTAGGACGCGATTCTTGTGCTCAGTAAACAGGGGTAAACAACGTTCTGCATATGCTCGATCTTTTTTTGTAGCCACGGGGTAGCGTGTTTCTCGGGCGCAGTTTTATCAAACGTTGCTTGTAATTCACTATAGCGGCCAAAGAAATAGTGAAACGGGAGTGTTCCAGTTTGAGGATTCATGCAGTTATTCATTTGAGTCTGAACCCATTTCAAATGATAAGGCCACATATCCTCAACGTCGTCTAGTGCGGTACGCAAGAGTTTCTTAAGTTCTCTATGACGTGTCTCATTTGCACCCTGCGTTTGAGGTTTGTAAGGAACACCACGCCTATGGGTCATGCCTGATACGAGTATAAGTGCCTCCATTACGTCGGTACAAAACTCACTACCGTTATCAGAACATAGTACTCGGGGAAACCGAAGTCATTAAAGACGTGATAGCATAATTCTGCCACTGTTTGTGGACGTTTGTTCGGTATTGCATAAAGCAAGTTATAGCCCGAAGCCACACATAAGAAATGACAGATATATACATCGCCAGTATGCTTGGATCGCGGGAGTTTAACCAAATCGACTAAGACTCGGCGCATCGGTTGGTCTTCTGTCACACTTTTAGGGGTGCCCAACCGTATCGCTTGATCTGGTTCTTTTCACAATCAGTACAGCGTCGGTATACTTCACGTATGGTTTCTTTCAGCGCCGGGTGATCAAGCCCTGCACGAATAGCCATTTTATAAGTATGCTCATATGCTCGATGCGTTAAATTATGTATAATTTTAACTCTACTTTCGAGCTCCTCTAAGTCAGTCAGATTCTGCGTAACGCTGGCTGGATGAACCATAGTCCTGTTGGAAAGGGCAACCTCAGTATCAGGAGGGGTAGAGTCCTGAGATACATAATTGACAACATTGGATTGTTGAAGTATCTTCTTCAGTTGTTTCGCAACTCCTGGCTGTTCTTTAAGCAGCGCTTTAAGTAGTTGAGTGCGAGCTTCAGGTTCTCTTAGAGTTTTGAGTCTTTGATCCATGGCCTTAGCTAGTCCATGTTTTTTACGATCTAATGCCGTTTCAATCGGCATTACCTCGACTACAATCTTGTTGGGTGCATGTGTTGTACGAGTCTTGAGCTTTTGTTCAAACTCTTTAGACTCCTCTAGTTTAGCTAAGAATTCGGTTGAGGGTTTCCACTTAGTGGTACCTGCAGGACCGATGCGACAAACAATGGTGTGTTTCCAAGGCGTCTTCTTAATAGAATAGGATCCCTGATACAAGAACGTGTCGGTTTCACGGTCGACATAAATAGGTTCGTCTTGAATCATATTAATTAAATCACGTATCCATGGGTCGGAGTTACGTAAGGGACAACACAGCGTAATGGTAGATTTAGTAATATTAACATAATTTAACAACTGTGCGATAAGTTGACAAGGTGGGTTAGCCACGCATTATGCTTTGATAAGTCAAGCTGAAATGCATCACCTTTAGGATGAGTCAACGACCTATATTCAGAAACCTGTTTGTTATGTTCTGCGGCGAACATATCAACAGTAAATGGACCCCATCGTGATTGAGCGAGGTTAAACCATTTATTATTTAGCATCCAATCGGTTGCTAATAACTCTTTGACTGTTTTCTGGTAGTCGGGCACAAGTCGAGAGAGCATGTCAGGAAGATGGTTATGTATTCCTGGAATGTGTGTTATATTAAAAGCGAACTTGGCAATAATGTCATGCCAGCGGCTCACCAACTGTGAATCAGGGTTCATATCTTTTAAGTATGTTAAAGACTTTTGATCACAGGCGACAGTAAAGTAACTTCCATAAAGGTAGTCTTTAAACTGTCTTAGCGCAGTAACTATAGCAAGGAGCTCTTGTTTAACGGTAGGGTAATTCCGTTGACTCTTATTATAACTCTTGCTAAAGAATTGTATGTAGCGCGGTTTACCATTTATCGTTTGGTAAAGCACTCCACCTACCGCTCGATCTGAAGCGTCGGTTGCTACTTGGAATGGGACACCATCCACAGGGTACTGCATGATGGGTGCGTCCATTACTTTACTTTTGACTAGTTTAAATGCATCATCACATTCTTTAGTCAAAGCTTTCCCAAAGGTCCTTTGTGCAGCCGTAGGTGACTGAAAGGCTTTAAGTAATGAGAAAGATGCGGTACCGAATCCGAGAAGAAGTTAACAAACCCACACACAGAGTTCACATCTCTTCCAGTAATTGGTGTTGATAAATCCAACAGAAACTGTTTCTTGCCAGGATCAATTTCTACCCCTGCTGCAGATACTTTGTAGCCAAGTAAGTGTATAGTATCTTTAGCAAAGAACACTTGTCTTCGTTAATCTTAAGTTTAGCATGATTAAGTCGCTTTAAGACTTCTTTAACGAGTTTAGCATGTTCATGTGCTGTCTTTGTAAAGATAACTATATCATCTAAATAGACTGATACGTTATACGACAGGTCCGCAAATAGTTCCATCATAACTTGTTGGAAGAAAGAAGGTAACATGTGTAAGCCTTCAGGTGCACCTTTAAACTGGTACTTCTTACCTTGCCAAGTAAAGGAAAAGTATTTCCTATGAGGCTGATATATTTGTAGTTGATGGAATGCAGCTTTTAAGTCTATCTTGGAAAGATAGTCGCACCCTCCATTTTGCGTAGTATCTCGCTTATCTTAGGTAAGGGAAAACTATGTTGCGGAATTAGTTTGTTGATTGGCGACAGGTCTAGTACTACTCTTGTTTTTTACTAAACGTTCCATCAGATTTATATTGATCGACCGCTAAGAGAGCTAAGTTAACTGGGGTTGCATCATAATTGATTTCAATTAGACCCTGTTTTAACCAATCTTCGATTTGGGTTTTGACAACGTCTTTGTGTCTCCAACTCACGTAGTTATGTGAAGGACACTTTAACTTAGAAGTCGACGTTTGTTAAGTCCAAGTCTAACGTACCCATTAGAGAACTTAAACATACACCAGTCAGTTATTGCAATCTTCCTGTTTTGTATAATTAAGTCCATAATTATATCGGTGAAGTGCGGAATCATATCCTTTGCTTCACCTTCCGGAGGTTTAGGTATCTTTAACATATTATCATCTGACTGATCTTTATTCGGGTCTAGCCCATTAAGCAGACCAGTGAGTGTTATACCTAAACTGAGAAGATCAGTCATACCTATAATTAAATCGTATTTCTGAGACATGTCAGTAACGATTAGGTGAGTCTTCACTTCTCTTCTATCTGACAGCATTATGTGTGCATAGTCAATGGCTTGTTCGCAAGTAGTAACTTTGCCATTTCCCAAGATTAAATCAGTTGTTTCGTTATGGACAGCCATATCTGTAGCGTAGGCTACTCGGCATGAATAGCAGAGACTTCAGCCCCTGGATCAAATAGTGCCATAACTTTTTCTCCATTTACGAAAACTGTTTGAAAAGATACGTTCATCTCCTTTGGTATAGATTTTATTGAACATTTTCTCATAATCTTGCTCTAGTGCGCACATATGGTACTGTCAGTGCTTAACTTGGACGTCTGGTAAGTCCTTGCAATCCTCTTTGTGCCAACCGTTAGTACCCTTGCAAGTAGCACACTCTTTCATATAGTGTCCAAAATCTGGCTTGCCTGGTGCACACTTAACAGGGTCGTGTCTACCATTCCACTTGCCATTACGTTTTGTGAGGTTGTAACCACACTTCTTGCAAGGCGCTCTCACCTTCTTATCACCTTTCGGTTCGGTAGAAGTAGAGCCAGTACCCCCCTCAGTAGTAGTGCGAGGTTTCTTAGTACTACGCGCAGTATTAGTCTCTACTGCGTTTCGCTTAGTGGGCTGGGTGTAGCTCGTGGTACTAAGTACTCTAGTAGAGGAATTGGTATGCTTGTGTACTATCTTCTCAAAGACAGACCAAGGCATAGATCGCAAATCACCATAGGCGATGATGTCATCATTGACTTTCTTAAAGAGGTTAGCTCCCAGAGTCTCCATCATCTGACAAATTAATAAATATTCGCCAGTATAGGTACGACCACCCATCCGAGTATTCATATGTGTCATATGAGCTAGAGCACCTCGAATAGTGGTATCGTTCGCAAAGAACTTGCGAGACTCTAGAAGTTCACGGTCACGTGCATCTTCAAAAAAAGGTGTTAAGTATATTATCGCGCAACTGGTGCCAGGGTAGGGCTTTCCAGTTGGGCTCATGAACCTTCAAGATAGTTCGCCATTCACCTGGCTCACAGAAATGAATAAAGGCATTCATCATCTGCTTATCCCTAAGGCTGGCAGACTCCTTAAGTTGGTCGAAGGCCTTCAGTGTCTCCACTGTACTCTCATTAGTAGAGAAATCGACCTCAGCCTGCGCGTTACCTAGCTGCTTTATAAAGCTTGGTTCTAAGTGTTCACGAGGCTCATGCTCAGTGCTACGGGCTGCTAGTGCCAAGATGGTGTCTATTTCCTTTCTCTTGTTATCGATTAGATAGCGAATGTTATCCGCTTTCCTATCGTCAAGGTCAGAGTCATTCAATAGACGGTCCTCAAGGACTTGCATACCAGAGCGTAATAGCCTGAGACGAGTATGTCTGGTTCTCACTTCCTCATCCTCAGGATTAGAGCAGGGAACTCTCTAACGAGGTACTGGTGTAGCGATTGCCAAAATCGTGATTACCAGGGTTAGTTGGCAAATGAGGGTCGATATTACGAGGATGGTAAGCCTCATCGAGTTCCATACGATCATATCCTCTGACAGGGTTAGGTTTGTCAAGAGGATGGTCGATGGTAGCATCAGAGCTATAGAGATTAAATTTTGAAATATTATCTCTCTCGCCAGTGGTAATTGGCTTAGTGGTAAACATACTGGCTGGTAAACCAGTAGGTCTCGGGTTCGAAACCCGGCCCGAATTTTTTTTTCTTCTTCGGTATAGGAAGAATATCAGCCAAGTGGGACACGATAGAGGGGTCCACAACTGCTGCTGCCGCTAGCTCCTTCAAGAGCGCTTCAGTGCAGTTCAATTGGCGTCGAGATTGAGAGGATCCAACCACTCGTTGTCGAGGTTATGGCGTCCTCAGCTTCGGCCCCAAGATTTGAGCTGAATGGAATGGCTTCTCCATCGATGGCGAAACCGAAATTTTCGGACAGGTCAATACTTCCTTTTCACGCCGGATTTGTGCTGGAGTGTCCTTTAGATGTGGAGTTATAATGCCCCCCGACATTCGTATCCAGGAATTTTCCAGCCTTTCGACGTTTATCCCCAATATTTGACGGCACGTGGTCAGGGGGCAAGCTGGGGTCCTGAGCTTCACTCTAGGTGATACACGGACGCTGGCGAGCCTTTCCGCAGTAGTAGATACCTCTTCTTCCAAGGCTTTAGGATCCGATTGAGGTCATCCTCAGAATAATCCCTCTGTACCAACCTCAAATTTGCTTCCCCAACAGTATCCTCTCGGCAGGCTCAGCTCCAGACAGGCTAGGTGTTTCCACAGGGATCTCAGGAACCT
>LUCW03000497.1:0-23135 GCA_001586965.3 Sphaeroforma sirkka
GCGTAGTACTACTACTGAGGGGGGTACTGGCTCTACTTCTACCGAACCGAAAGGTGATAAGAAGGTGAGAGCGCCTTGCAAGAAGTGTGGTTACAACCTCACAAAACGTAATGGCAAGTGGAATGGTAGACACGACCCTGTTAAGTGTGCACCAGGCAAGCCAGATTTAGGACACTATATGAAAGAGTGTGCTACTTGCAAGGGTACTAACGGTTGGCACAAAGAGGATTGCAAGGACTTACCGGACGTCCAAAGTTAAGCACTGACAGTACCATATGTGTGCACTAGAGCAAGATTATGAGAAAATGTTCAATAAAATCTATACCAAAGGAGATGAACGTATCTTTCAAGCAGTTTTCGTAAATGGAGAAAAAAGTTATGGCACTATTTGATCCAGGGGCTGAAGTCTCTGCTATCACACGCCGAGTAGCCTACGCTACAGATATGGCTGTCCATAACGAAACAACTGATTTAATCTTGGGAAATGGCAAAGTTACTACTTGCGAACAAGCCATTGACTATGCACGCATAATGCTGTCAGATAGAAGAGAAGTGAAGACTCGCCTAATCGTTACTGACATGTCTCAGAAATACGATTTAATTATAGGTATGACTGATCTTCTCAGTTTAGGTATAACACTCACTGGTCTGCCTAATGGGCTAGACCCGAATAAAGATCAGTCAGATGATAATATGTTAAAGATACCTAAACCTCCGGAAGGTGAAGCAAAGGATATGATTCCGCACTTCACCGATATAATTATGGACTTAATTATACAAAACAGGAAGATTGCAATAACTGACTGGTGTATGTTTAAGTTCTCTAATGGGTACGTTAGACTTGACTTAACAAACGTCGACTTCTCTAAGTTAAAGTGTCCTTCACATAACTACGTGAGTTGGAGACACAAAGACGTTGTCAAAACCCAAATCGAAGATTGGTTAAAACAGGGTCTAATTGAAATCAATTATGATGCAACCCCAGTTAACTTAGCTCTTTAGCGGTCGATCAATATAAATCTGATGGAACGTTTAGTAAAACAAGAGTAGTACTAGACCTGTCGCCAATCAACAAACTAATTCCGCAACATAGTTTTCCCTTACCTAAGATAAGCGAGATACTACGCAAAATGGAGGGTGCGACTATCTTTCCAAGATAGACTTAAAAGCTGCATTCCATCAACTACAAATATATCAGCCTCATAGGAAATACTTTTCCTTTACTTGGCAAGGTAAGAAGTACCAGTTTAAAGGTGCACCTGAAGGCTTACACATGTTACCTTCTTTCTTCCAACAAGTTATGATGGAACTATTTGCGGACCTGTCGTATAACGTATCAGTCTATTTAGATGATATAGTTATCTTTACAAAGACAGCACATGAACATGCTAAACTCGTTAAAGAAGTCTTAAAGCGACTTAATCATGCTAAACTTAAGATTAACGAAGACAAGTGTTCTTTTGCTAAAGATACTATACACTTACTTGGCTACAAAGTATCTGCAGCAGGGGTAGAAATTGATCCTGGCAAGAAACAGTTTCTGTTGGATTTATCAACACCAATTACTGGAAGAGATGTGAACTCTGTGTGTGGGTTTGTTAACTTTTCTCGGATTCGGTACCGCATCTTTCTCATTACTTAAAGCCTTTCAGTCACCTACGGCTGCACAAAGGACCTTTGGGAAAGCTTTGGACTAAAGAATGTGATGATGCATTTAAACTAGTCAAAAGTAAAGTAATGGACGCACCCATCATGCAGTACCCTGTGGATGGTGTCCCATTCCAAGTAGCAACCGACGCTTCAGATCGAGCGGTAGGTGGAGTGCTTTACCAAACGATAAATGGTAAACCGCGCTACATACAATTCTTTAGCAAGAGTTATAATAAGAGTCAACGGAATTACCCTACCGTTAAACAAGAGCTCCTTGCTATAGTTACTGCGCTAAGACAGTTTAAAGACTACCTTTATGGAAGTTACTTTACTGTCGCCTGTGATCAAAAGTCTTTAACATACTTAAAAGATATGAACCCTGATTCACAGTTGGTGAGCCGCTGGCATGACATTATTGCCAAGTTCGCTTTTAATATAACACACATTCCAGGAATACATAACCATCTTCCTGACATGCTCTCGACTTGTGCCCGACTACCAGAAAACAGTCAAAGAGTTATTAGCAACCGATTGGATGCTAAATAAGAAATGGTTTAACCTCGCTCAATCACGATGGGGTACATTTACTGTTGATATGTTCGCCGCAGAACATAACAAACAGGTTTCTGAATATAGGTCGTTGACTCATCCTAAAGGTGATGCATTTCAGCTTGACTTATCAAAGCATAATGCGTGGGCTAACCCACCTTGTCAACTTATCGCACAGTTGTTAAATTATGTTAATATTACTAAATCTACCATTACGCTGTGTTGTCCCTTACGTAACTCCGACCCATGGATACGTGATTTAATTAATATGATTCAAGACGAACCTATTTATGTCGACCGTGAAACCGACACGTTCTTGTATCAGGGATCCTATTCTATTAAGAAGACGCCTTGGAAACACACCATTGTTTGTCGCATCGGTCCTGCAGGTACCACTAAGTGGAAACCTCAACCGAATTCTTAGCTAAACTAGAGGAGTCTAAAGAGTTTGAACAAAAGCTCGAGACTCGTACAACACATGCACCCAACAAGATTGCAGTCGAGGTAATGCCGATTGAAACGGCATTAGATCGTAAAAAACATGGAACTAGCTAAGGCCATGGATCAAAGACTCCAAAAACTCTAAGAGAACCTGAAGCTCGCACTCAACTACTTAAAGCGCTGCTTAAAGAACAGCCAGGAGTTGCGAAACAACTGAAGAAGATACTTCAACAATCCAATGTTGTCAATTATGTATCTCAGGACTCTACCCCTCCTGATACTGAGGTTGCCCTTTCCAACAGGACTATGGTTCATCCAGCCAGCGTTACGCAGAATCTGACTGACTTAGAGGAGCTCGAAAGTAGAGTTAAAATTATACATAATTTAACGCATCGAGCATATGAGCATACTTATAAAATGGCTATTCGTGCAGGGCTTGATCACCCGGCGCTGAAAGAAACCATACGTGAAGTATACCGACGCTGTACTGATTGTGAAAAGAACCAGATCAAGCGATACGGTTGGGCACCCTAAAAAGTGTGACAGAAGACCAACCGATGCGCCGAGTCATAGTCGATTTGGTTAAACTCCCGCGATCCAAGCATACTGGCGATGTATATATCTGTCATTTCTTATGTGTGGCTTCGGGCTATAACTTGCTTTATGCAATACCGAACAAACGTCCACAAACAGTGGCAGAATTATGCTATCACGTCTTTAATGACTTCGGTTTCCCCCGAGTACTATGTTCTGATAACGGTAGTGAGTTTTGTACCGACGTAATGGAGGCACTTATACTCGTATCAGGCATGACCCATAGGCGTGGTGTTCCTTACAAACCTCAAACGCAGGTGCAAATGAGACACGTCATAGAGAACTTAAGAAACTCTTGCGTACCGCACTAGACGACGTTGAGGATATGTGGCCTTATCATTTGAAATGGGTTCAGACTCAAATGAATAACTGCATGAATCCTCAAACTGAACACTCCCGTTTCACTATTTCTTTGGCCGCTATAGTGAATTACAAGCAACGTTTGATAAACTGCGCCCGAGAAACACGCTACCCCGTGGCTACAAAGATCGAGCATATGCAGAACGTTGTTTACCCCTGTTTACTCGAGCACAAGAATCGCGTCCTACTTAAAGCGTATGACCGATGGAATAACACTAAGAACATTGTTCAGTTCAAAGTCGGCGATTACGTTAACATTATAAATCGAAACGCCAACGTTACCGAACTCTCTTCTAAGACGATAGGACCTTTTGTTATTTCCTACCATGATGAGAAGAGTGATACTTACGAAGTGAATAACATTGATGGTACTAGCGCAACCAATCTAGGCACTCACCGTATCCCTACCTCCGAACTCTCATTCGCTCGCTCATTTGATTCTGATATACCAGTTATGGAGTCACAAGTCAAAGATATAATTGACAAAACATCCGAAGACGGTTACACTTACTACAAGACCCGTTTCATGGATGGGACAGTAGCTTGGCTAACCTCCGATGCATTTCGTGAATCTCGCGACTTTCTTCGTATCTTTAATAAGAAATGAAATAAGCGTTTACATAAGAACACACGAGATAAACGAAAAGGGTTTCCTCAGGTGACTACAAACCCTGACGGATCTGAAATTCCCTATTTGCCACCTACTTCCTACGTGACTAAACTTTCTGATCTGCTTACCAACAGTGCAGAAAATTGTTCAAACTTACTTACTAATGAAGAACAGCCTTTGGCTATTACCTTACCAAATAATAAACGTAAGGCGCCTACATCGGAAATGGTTACTGGACCAAATACTAAACGACATAGAGTACAACATGAGTCTTGAACTCGTACATATAGGCATATACTTACTCGATAAGTCATGACCGAAACCGTTTTTACTTTGGTTTTCGCTTTACCAACTAGATCGTATCTTAACGTACGTCCGTAGTTCTAAAAGCTACTGAGGGCTATGTAGAAATACGGCCTCCGGTCAGTCTAAAATATCAAGATCAATTGAGATAATACATTGGTTTTTATTTGTACTTTAAATAATTTAGTACAAGCTCTTTTTCCAATATTTCCAAAGTGTTCTAAATTCACTTTGATGGCTCCAATAGCCTGAGTATTTGGTATGACTCATCTACTTGGACCTATTTGAGACATTAGTAGATGTAGGATATTATAAACTAAATTTTATAATCTCCGAACTACTACTTATAGATTTTAGTCCTCCCGCCAATCTCCAAAATCCAATAAGTCTTTTTTCTTTTTTTAACTTTTCTTCAGATGGAACTTTATTTATTTCAGCTAATGTATTAACGTGACTTACGTTATTATGTCTATTTACAAATTAGGCAAGTGGTCATGAACACTTAGTACTTCTAGTGAAAATTATTCAATAAAGAACAGCTAGAGGTACGCCCTGTGTGATCGAGGATATTAAGGCTCTTAACAAGAGGCAGTCCCGATCATTCTTACACAAGCTACCACTGCTAAATCCTAACTGACTAAATTGTATTTTAGTTTATTATAGTTTGAAACCTAGTAATTTCCATCGAAGTTTACATATTTTTCAGTTATTTAGTAGTTACAGTAGTGTACTGCTTCTAGACTGCCTGACATCGATTTACTATCCAGCAAATACTATGGCTAAGGGTACTTCTAAAGGCAAGGGAGCCGCTAGCTCTAATCCTGCTAAGCCTGCCGAGGTTCCTAAGGTCCCTGTGGAAACACCTAGCCTGTATGGAGTTGAGCCTGCCGAGGAAACTGTTGGGGAAGCAAATTCTGAGGTTGGTACAGAGGATTATTCTGAGGATACCGAAAATTTCGGACAGGTCCAATACTTCCTTTTCACGCCGGATTTGTGCTGGAGTGTCCTTTAGATGTGGAGTTATAATGCCCCCGACATTCGTATCCACGAATTTTCCAGCCTTTCGACGTTTATCCCTGTAAACTTCGATGGAAATTACTAGGTTTCAAACAATATTAAACTAAAATACAATTTAGTCAGTTAGGATTTAGCAGTAGTAGCTTGTGTAAGAATGATCGGGACTGCCTCTTGTTAAGAGCCTAAATATCCTCGATCACACAGGGCGTACCTCTAGCTGTTCTTTATTGAATAATTTTCACTAGAAGTACTAAGTGTTCATGACCACTTGCCTAATTTGTAAATAGACATAATAACGTAAGTCACGTTAATACATTAGCTGAAATAAATAAAGTTCCATCTGAAGAAAAGTTAAAAAAAGAAAAAGACTTATTGGATTTTGGAGATTGGCGGGAGGACTAAAATCTATAAGTAGTAGTTCGGAGATTATAAAATTTAGTTTATAATATCCTACATCTACTAATGTCTCAAATAGGTCCAAGTAGATGAGTCATACCAAATACTCAGGCTATTGGAGCCATCAAAGTGAATTTAGAACACTTTGGAAATATTGGAAAAAGAGCTTGTACTAAATTATTTAAAGTACAAATAAAAACCAATGTATTATCTCAATTGATCTTGATATTTTAGACTGACCGGAGGCCGTATTTCTACAAATGGTCGGTTTGTACATAGACTTAACCAGGTGGTCTATCAAGTATAATCGACCAGCGATTAAAAGCCCAGACGACAGGTAATGCCTCTAACTCTGTGATTGAATACAACTGCTGCGCTGAGTTCCATCGTGTCGATGCAAAGGATACTGGTAATACACCTTCGGTTCTAGTAACATACAGTGCTGCCCCACAGTCTATCCTACTAGCGTCCGTGCGTAGTGTTAGCACGTCATGCTCTTGTGGCGAAGCTATCGCTGGTGCCTGATACAGCACCTCGAGAAACCTATCCCACGCACACTGTTGCTCTACTCCCCACTCAAAAGCTACTCCCTTCTTCAAAAGTCTAGCCAACGGTTCTAAGACTAAGGAGAAGTCCGGTACATATTTATGCTACCAGTTTGCTGTGGCATATTGGAATAGCCGGGCCTCCACATTAGACTCTTATGTTAATAAACGTACTCTTAGGCAGTACGTAAATTATAAACGTACCATTAAAAGAACGTGTATTAAATGGTTTTTAACGGTTCTATTTACAAGTACCTTTTCCATTTTACAAATCAGATATTTTGGCCCCGACCCATTAAAGGGACTGTGAACAAGGCCAAAGAGTATATTTGGAGTAGGTCTATTAAGAGACCTAGATAACACTCCAAAATATACATCTGAATACTTCGGTAGCGAGATGGCTCAACCGAACATTGGTTTCTAGAGACCCTTAATGGTTACCTAGTTTGACCTCCGCTCAGCCAACCAGATGTGCCAGTCTGATGATAGCAAGTCGGTAATTCTTCATAAGTGGCCAGTTACTGGTTAAGACAATAACTAAGGACATCAAGAGTATTTTTACTTTTTTACTTTTTTTTTTCTTCTAAAGATAGGATTTTACTAGTTTTAGTAATTCGTGCGACGAAACAAGTAATACTAGTTACGACGATAACGATAACGAAAACATAAATAAAATCCCTTCGGCGAAATCAGTACTAGGAGGATGATATATAGGCAATGTCTCAGCCTTACAATCCCCCAGAGTATTGCTGATTTCTATGAGGCATACCTAACTTTATTACCAGACTAAAATTCGTATACTTAAAATACTTATTAAAAGACTTTAAGATTTTATTACGTTTAGTAGCTCTAAGATGTTTGTACCGCCTAAAGAGACCGATATTTACAATATAGACTACGTAGCTTTTCTTTGCTCTTGGGCATTCGCATTGTCCGCAGAGTCTGTGCGGCCTCGACCTTAATTGACGAGGATCCACTTCCAATAATCCGTCCAAGGAACTCTACCTTCAACGTCATGAATTGAACCACGCCAGAGCACGGCCACTCAAGAACGTGCTTGCATACTGGAGTTTTACTTGCTCTGGCACCTCATTACCCATATTTACTCCTTCCGCGGCAAAAATCTGCATCATACGGTATAGCCATTCCCGCACTGCCGATACATCTGCCTTGCCTGCATAAATGTCAGGTTTATTGAGCTTCAGTGTGGGCCTCCCGGCTGCAGCGCGTTGCGGTCGGCTCAATAGTTGCTGTATTTGTTGCTATAGCTCAGCAATCTGTTGTTGATATTGCGCTTTCCACTTGCTGCTGTAAGTTAACAAATTGTTGTTGAAATTGTACCAGGCCGGCCAAATTCTCCCTAATTTGAACCAACTCGGCCTCCATGTTGTGGGCTCAGACCTGTTCAGCCGATTGGGCCGTCTGGTTTGCTGTACTGTGTCCTTGGCCCGACATATTTTAGTCTATTCTCTCTTAGTGATCCTCAGCTGTGGCAGCTTGGGTGTACCCCAACGTGTCCGAGACATTACTAACTCAGAGGCCGTTACGTTTGCGAAGGTTAAAAAGTGGAGCCGCAAGCAACCCTGGGCTTTAGAAAAACAAGGCCCCTACTTTTCCTACAAAGTGAGTTTCTACATAATAACCCGCTCCAAACGCCGTTCGATTCACTGGGATAAATCCCACGTTAGCGTGTTCGCATGTCTCCTGAGCCCAAGTCCTTTTAAGCCTAGAAAAACGGGGTACTTGGTCCTACCAAAGTTACAGCCGTTATCACACTTCCTTTTCGCTGAGAGAGAGAGAGCGCCGTCTTATGATCGACGTCAATCCCCTGTTAGTCGAGACAATCCTTGAAGGGCCCCTCCAGCCGCTTATATTATAAGGTCCCTCGAATTTCCCAAAACTCGGTCCTTACTCTTCAAATCCAAAAGTCGGCTCAAAATATGATTATCACAGTTTTGGCGCCAAAAAAAAATCATAAAATCCCAAAATTCGGTAGTAGTAGTTTTGTTCTTAGGTTTACGATGTAAGCAGTATTTAGTCCTCTTCGTCCTTGTTTTCCTTATGTTCTTAGTGAAAGTCTCCACTCTAGCGCTGGATGTGGACTGTTTTCATAGTCCGCCGGGGACCTACCTATATCTATTCCCGAACGAACTTGTACTGCTAACATCCTGGGCCATTAACTATAACTGTAACATTCGTAGTGAGAGGGAAAGGCACGGGCCTAGAAAACCCTCTGCTCTCGAACTTTCTCATGGCGTCATCGTCTATGTATATTCGTAGACACTTTTGCTTTGTTCGTGAATATACATAGGCAATTTTAAGTATCACCCATGAGAATGACACGCAAAAATCATCAGGCCTTGGTTATATAAGACTAACCCTGGCTTGGGCCCTGAAATAAAAACCCAATACGAATTTCTAGAATCATGACTCATCATTCGGGACCTGCCAAAATTCAGGGTACCGATGAGTCTCAAAAATTCATTAGGAGTCCCGAAACTCCTTCATTTTTGAAAACAAATAAAAATAAAAATAAAATAATGTACATACATACGAGACCTCGAATTTAACGAAAGTCGTAACACTCGAAAGTCGAAACTCACGAGTCAAACTCTAAATAATTAAAAATACACTCTCCTAGGAAATACACTCTCCTAGGCTACACTTCTGCAGTCTACAATCTTCATTCTATTTTGTAAAATAAAAAAATCTAATAAAGATACGGAACACTCTGCCTACTGAATACTTTTAAAAAATGCAGTATGTATTATAATATTGCCATCTAAATTGTGAGTGTGTACACACACACGCACACACACACATATATACATATATACATATATATATGAATTTACAATTATATATATATATATTTAAGAATTTATATGTACATTTATATGCATGTATATATGTAAAAGTATATGTATATGTATAATATACATAATAATATATATATATATATATATAGATGGATAGGTATTTACATGTACTCACATATATATATGTACAAATGTATGTTTCAAGTATGTGCATATATATATATATATATATATATCCATCATCATCACATCTATCATCATCACACACACATCACATGCATATACATATATATATACATATATATACATAATATATATATACATATATATATATATATTATATATATATATATATATATAAATTTATAAATTTATACATGTATCTCTATATATATATTTTACATATAATCAAGCACATACATGTACATGCACAAACATATATGTTGAAGCATGTGTATAATGTATATATGTGTATCACACACACACATGTCATATATTATTACATGTGTATGATAATATATATATGTAGCATATGTATATATATGGACAAAGAGATATATACAGATATCGATACATATGCATACATATATATATACATACATATATATATGCATCTATATATCCGTATATATCTTTGATACATATATATATATACAGATATACAACGCATTCATATAATATATATCTCTTTGTCCCATATACATACGCATATATGCATATATATATATATATATATATATATATACATATTATATGCATATTATTACATACACACATGCATACACATCACATGCATACATGCATATGTGTGTGCATATAATAATATATTTAAAATATAATGTTTTTTGTATACACATATTTTGTAAAAAATGGATGCATATACATATATATATATATATTATATATATATATACATATACATATATATATATATGTGTTTTGTGTGTAAAAAATTCAGCATAATGCGGAATACTTTCATTAATATACATATGCACAATTTTTTGTGGCTTCAAAAGTTTGTATGGGTAGTACATATTATTATTATATATTATTATATATAATATATATAATACATGTATACATACATAATAATATATGACACATTACATCCATATCCACATACACATATGCATATATGTGCAAAAAAAGCTATATGTATAATTAATGTTTTATATATGTATATCTGTGTATTATTATTATATACATATATATTACCAATACCACACACACACACACATGTATATTAGTATTATATATATTATACAAACATGTAGCATATATATAATATATGCTACATTATATATTACATATAACTGCATATAATCGAATGAATATACACTCATTCTAATATATTATACGCATATATATATCATATACATAATAATATTACATATTAATATTATTATATATTACATACATATATATTATACATATTATTATATATAATATATATTACATAATTATATTATATTTAGCTATATACATGTATACATAATATATATGTATATTACATAAAATACATATATATACATATATGCATATATATATATGTATATATATATATACATATAATATATATATATATAATATTATTATATATATATACATACATACACATACATATACATATATATATATATATATATATACATATTACATATATATATATATATACATACATACATATATATATACATATATACACATACACATATACATATACACATACATATATATACATATATAAATACATACACACACACACACACACACACATATATATATATATATATAACTTGGAAATAACGAAATGGCGTAATTGTTTATTAATTGGAGTGCTACGGAATTTTGTTGGCTAGAGGTATAGCTTAGAATGATATAGGTGTAGTTGAATATCCAGCGGTTAAATACATGAGCTTTGTACAAAGATATCAGATACTACGTATATGTAGTAGTATGGTATAGTTGTGTTACTATGTGTTTTAAATGGGATGTATAGTTTTGTTATAGCATGCACGATTATCACAAAAAATAAATTGACAGGGGTTGTCAAGGGCTTTCGAGAACATTTTTTTATATATCGTTAATATTCTACCATTCTGTATTAAAAGCTTGAAATTGTACTATAATTACGTAGCTACTGAAAACGATGCGTGAACTTTGTCTATTTTAGTACTGACTAATGAGTGATGAGCTTGTGGTGTATCCTGGCATATTCAACAAGATATCACCTTGTCAACGTGTCTCACAACTCTCAACTCACAACTCAGAAGTCAGAACACAACAGTGACAGTGACAACACACAACAAGAGAGAGAGAAGAGACTTCAAGAGAGTGTGACTGTGACTGTGTGGCTGACTGGCTGCCGCAGTGCCGCTTTGAGCTGTGCTTTATGCACATATAAAAGTTGAAGAAAGAAAAGTGTAGCCATGGTTTAATCCAATTGAAAAACACAATTCTAAATATAAGTATCAATAATTTATACCTTTACAATATTGAGAGATTTTTTTTTAGATTTAAAACCTCCCCCGTTTAAAAAAATATGTATTTACTCCGTCTCCGTGGGAACTGTTCAACTGGGAAACCAAACGATCGATCACTCTCGTGATTTCAGTGATTTGAATCAAGAGAGAGACTCCGAAGACCGAAGTCCGAGACCACTGAGTTGACGAAGATTTTATAAATAATATGAATAAACGTAAAACGATAGTCATGCAGAAAATTAAATATTTTTAATGACCCTCTCTCTCTATCTCTCAGAGAGAGAGAGAAGAAAGGAAATATGGCTGAACGGATTATCTATCTTCGAAGTTTTTATACTCTTGAATCTTGATAAATAAATACATGGGGTTGTATTTATTTGTTTTTATTTTTGATGAAAAACAAAATACACATATTTAAAATAAATAAAAACAACTACATATTTTACATAATTAGTATTTTGTGTCCGCCAGTCTGGTTGTCCGCTGTGTCGTAACTAGGCAGGCTGTTTCAACCGAATGTGTTCGCTATTTGAATTTATAAGAACCGGCCCCCAATAAATCCAGCCGGACATAACGTAACCACTATGTCTCCACTCAATGCAACTGGGTCAACATCCCGTCGCGTGACTCGTGTGCCTTGTAGTTTTTGTTATACTTCTTGCAGGGTTGTTTTTGAACAAAAAAAAAATTGACTATTCGTGAGGTGTCATCCGAAGTCAGTCAAAATAATGACTGCCCACCACAGGAAACAATATACGTTGAGGTAGACAATACACAAAATTCATCACCGGGGGAGGTCCCAGATCATGCAGTACAGGAGTCATCCCCAATTGAAAACTCAGACCATACAGAACAGCAACCTGCAGTGGTTCCAGAGGGCGAATTAGAGCATATTGCGCAAACTCAGAATGCCTCAAAGAATGCCATGCTATACATGGAACCACGCCAGATTGAAAGCGCCATGTATGTTCTCAATAACTTCAACAGTCTTGCACCTATGTCATGGGATCTGGTCATAGCCTGCTCGACTACGAACCGTGAATTCATGGAGGAAAAGACGAATATGCTACTTGGTACGAGGAGGGTACACTTTCTTCTGGTCCTGCCCGAGAAATTCTCACGTACTCTATACACTGCTCTGTTTTTGAAATTAGACTTCTGGAATCAAATACCGTACGAAATCTTGATGATATTCCAGTCTGATTCGGTATTATGTGCGAACTCTCCCTTCCGTATCGAGCATTTCCTGAAGTACAACTACTTGAGATATGCACTGGGTGATTCGTACGGGCTCGGTTCACACAATGACTGGGCGCCCAGTCCATTCTATGGCTCTGGTGGTCTGACAATTCGGAATGTAGAGCACCACAAAGCATGTCTCACGGATCCCAACCTTGCAGCTAAGCGTAGGGCCCCTGGGGCAGCGGAGGACGTGTTCTTCTCCTATTGTGTACACGTAGGCCCCGAAAGTGGTCGGGCTCCGAATGCTTCAGTGTTGCACGAATTCTGCACACAGCAGGGGTATCAACAGCCGAGCTTCGGGATCCACAAATTCTGGGATCAGGGCTATCGGTTCGCCCCCTCACAAGTAAGGAAGATGGTAGAACATTGTCCGGAGATTATACCAATGCGCATACATGTGACTAGCGAACCTGCCTGGAACAGCACAGCCGAGCCAGTGGTATTTAATGTTACGGAAGTCATGGAAGCAAGGACCCAGCGAGCCGCCGCGGGAGCAAGACGGTTTACACATACGACTAACATCCCCACCCATCGCGAAGCGGTTGCGACACCTGGTCAAAAACAATCCAGATCATTATCTAAAAGGACAAAGGGGTGATACTATAGATATCAACCGTGACATTCTACACGACACGAAAGCCAAAAGCATTCTCTATATGAAAATAGAGGTAATACTATCGATATTAACGGTAACATTCTACATGGCATTAAGATCAAACATTCCCTATAAGACCATAGGGGTGATGAAAACACGACCATAGGGGTGATGAAAACACTCTACTTTATCAGTACAGTTGACACTACATGACCAAAGCGGCAGTCCTATATTATACATCTAAAACTCTTAAATACCTCACATCATCGACCTTCTCTCTACCATCGACGCGTTCCATGTTTGGTCTGGGGTTTTGGTAACCAGCACTTGTCTGTATTGATACCTAAAGTTTGTGTGGATGTAGGATCGGCAGACGTAGCACAAACTACAGTGTGGCATGATATCATGGTAGTCAAGTATCTATTCTGAAGCGTACGGGTGACAGTACATATCGGTAGACGGTGGCCTTGACAATACCGTGATCCGAAAGACTGACTATCGTGGTGTACAGAGCGAGACAGTTGCCATGGGAACCTATATGAGTACACTCGTTACATTCATCAGTTGTAGCATAGTACACACCTTTAAGTCATACCCCGTTTCACCCACAAAGTAAATAGAACGACAGTCATACAGTCACCGCAAATCCCTCCCGTTGATGCACTAAGTATAGTGTACAAGTACACACTGCGAATAGGCATTCTATAAGTGATATATACGCATCAGGCGCTTAATAGCGATGTGTATAATGAGACTAAACCAGAACAACAACCCAAACGTTGGACATCATAGCATGTAGTCACATCGAAATAGCTTGTTTTGTGGTATGCACCAATAAGAGTCATGGCGAGCGATCGCACAAACAAATTAAGCATGTGAGTGTTAGAGTATATGTACATCGCGCAGAGTACGACATATGCACTTATTGAGAACAGGCATAGTATATTACCAGAGCAACGGAAATAAGAATAAGATCACACTCTTGGCACAAGTGAAGCACGCCACAACACACAGGAGGAACATGGTATCATCTCACTCACAAAAGATAGCATGCGTGTACAACGAACACATGTGACTATATAAATATAGCGATACTACGCGCAGAGCCACAGACATGACATGCAGCCACACTGACGATTAAACCCTGTTGTACATAGTGTATACACATTCAGGAAAAGTACATGTTCAAAGCCCACAGTTCAAGGCTACTGGATAAGACATAGCAAGTAATCTTACATTAAACAATGCGAACAATATATTGTACTAACATCTGTGGCAAGTATCTGACGAACAGCACAATCCACGTACATCGGCTAAAGGGAAAGTAAAGGATCGACGAAAAAGCAAGCACATACACAATGAACGGCTTGTAGACACACACATCAATCCAGCAAAAGTATGCAGTATACAGCGAAATCCACATAACGTGTGTGTACTTGCACATACGAATTAGTCCTTGCCCTCAGAACTTTCAAAAATGGGTTTAGGTCCACCACAACTACACAAGCATCGTAAAACTTAAACCCGTATCTATACTGTTTGTTTTATTTACTGCTAACTATGCCCATGGATGTTGACCAGCAGTTGCTTCAGATGCGTTACACTGCGCACGAGATGTGTGTCCCATCCCAACTACAAGCCGGAGAGAAACAGGTAGAGGCAACCGTGTCAGTATATGGATAAGGAGAATCATTGAGCAGATTATGTAGGTATCCTAGCAGGTACTCCTAATTAAACCTTAAACCTTAAAACATTTGAAACCCGCGGGTGCACCCGGCAGTGTGGTAACCCACTGGTCATAAGCTGACACCACATATACAGGAGCTTCGACACTGCCTTTGGGTACAAGCCATCCAGAGACACCAGACGTATCCCATACTCCTGCGCATGAATACGTATACTCGTATCGACCGTAACTTATATATGCGTAGTGTAGGTTGTTAACAGGGGCCAATATTCGCACTGTCTCAAACAGCATCTGAATTACGTATACACACCTTCTTCCCTGCTTCCATTTCCTCCGCGCTGTCACCGATGACATGGTACACTGCAGCGTTCCCATACCTCACCTTGATTTTCCTGAAACACTCCTTCTTACCTGTATGCAGGCATATGCGGGTAAGTACGATAGAGAAGTTTGAAATGAATATAACGCTCTCTACAAACACACACACACACACACACACAAAATGCACATACATCTATATATATATATATATATATATATATATACACACATACATATATACATACATATACATACATACATACATACATACATACATACATACATACATACATACATACATACATACACACACACACATACATACATACATACATACATACATACATACATACATACATACATACATACATACATGCATACATACATACATACATACATACATACATCGACCTGGCACAAAACTTCGTTCAGCAACAATTATGAAACAAAAGCCCACAAGATATACATTTGCGAGTTAGATCCAGCACATCCACACTCGCTACGCATGGACACATATGACACCGAACGACTCTGACACATGACATATGACACTTAACATCTACATCTGACATCTGACACCGAACGTCTCTGACACAGGACATTCAAAACTTGACATCTACACCTGAGTTCTGACACCTAATTTCTCACCTACGACTCTGGAGGCATATATACTGTCTGCGGCAAAGTGTTTGGTCAAACTATACAGCATGACCTTGCTCATCGCCGGAATCAGCTGAGTGTAGCGTATCCGTGTGGGGTGTGTGTGTGTGGGGGGAGGTATACCGGGACACAAGTAGAACGTTAGAACGATCAGCGACGCATTAGGTGTTATTGTGCTATAATTCTAGTCTATTTATAGTCTATGCGTTTGGTGATATAAACAGAGTACTGTCCAAGGAGTGTCGTTGACTGTATTTGGTGTCATGCACCTATCTGATCCCATCCGTGGTGCCCTAATATAGTACACCACCCCAAAGGATTCCCATCCACTGTAGTCATCTAGGGCAGACCCAGACAAATATCTATTCAATCCGTTTACAACTATAGACCTATTTGTGAGTGTATTCAATGCCAGGCTAATACTCTGGCTTAGTTGGTATTGACCCGCTTACCTGAGAAGAGGTGACCATGACGTTGACCGAGTTTTTCCTGCAGAAGAAGTAGGCGATATGCAATTAGTACCGTACAGGGCTTTGGCTCGTATATAAGTCTGTATATATATATATATATATATATATATATATATATATATATATACATATACATATATTTACATATATTTACATATATACATATATGTGTGTGTTATGGGACATACCTTGCGGTGGTGGTGCTCAGTATTAGATCTGCCAGTGTCATCCAACTGCCACTAAGTTGGTCAATTAGTTCATAAGTTTGTCTCCAGTCACGCATAGCCCCCACCGGTAGTAGCTCTATAGTTATTCATACATGTGTATGTGTGAATTAGTGATTGTTTCCTAAGCAATAGTTTACTGTATCAATCTGCATTAACTACCCGGTACACTCTCACAGATCAGTGCTCCTTTGGCTGATATAGTACCCGTATATGTAGAGCTGAATGTATATACAATATTATATCGGCAACTATACTTCCTCATACACATCAAACTTAAGAACACCAGCTACTCACTGCGTACTATCAATATCAACGACGCACTATTGCACCTACCGCGCAAATGAGTCTAGACATATACATCTTTCAATAACTATATATATATGATCGCGTTTCACACGCGCAGATTAATAGGAAATATCTGCATATTTCACCAGCCATGTACGAATAATTGTACAGTAAAAAGAACGTATTCGATTATCAACAACCCACCCTTATACCTCGCATTCTCTGTAGCACTTGTTTCGAATCCCCACTCACATGCAGAGCCCGCACTGAATTGTACAGCTCCTTGACATGCCGCAACCGATAGGCCAGATTACGTTCAACGTCTTCTGGATCCTGGATGAAATATATGTGTATAAGATGTCAGTGTACATATATCTATCAGAGTGAACTGTCAAGTTTCGATCGCAGTGCTGGCATATTAACGACAGTGTATATATATAACTATATATGCTCGCAACTCTCTGAGGCATACCGGGTTGATGTCCAAATTCGTCATCGATTTGGCCAGTACGTCCGTGCTGAAGTCATGAGTTCTTTATTCAAAAATAGTAAGTGGTAAAATAACAGAGATGAAGTTCAATATGAATAGCGAGTTACATTTTTAACAAAACGAAACAAATTTTAGATAGCCATGTTTCTGATAACATAAAAAGGTACCTGCGTGTTCGCCTGTGAGTACTCACGACAACGGCTATGCATAGTTATCTAAGCACACGAGTATATATATTTCTATGTATGTATGTTTGTATGCATATATGCATGTATATATATATATAGATATACATATACATATGTATATGTATATGTATGTATGTATATATATATATATATATATATATATATATATATATATATATATATATATATATATATATATATATATATGATATATATATACATAATACATACATACATACATACATACACATTTTTTTTTATATATGTATATATATATATATATATTTTAAATAATAGTATATATATATAATATATATACATAATATATAATATAATATATAATAATAATAATAATAATAATATTATACGTTTACGTTGCATACACATGCACATGCACATGCATGCACACACACACACACATACGTACACACACACATACATGCGTACATATCGCATATATATATATGTTATGTTAAATATATACATGGATGCATGCACACAAACACGTGCATACATGAGCGTTCGTATGTATATGTATACATATGTATATGTTATAAAAATATATACATGGATACACACACAAACGCATACATACGTAAAAATACGTGCATGCATGTACACATCGTATGTATATTATAATATTATTATGTAAATAAATAACAATGCATGCGTATGTACATGTGCATGCATGTATATATATAATAATATATATAATATATATAATATGTATATATATAATAATAATATAATATGGGAATATATAATATGTATATATATACATAATATATATAATAATAATAAATATACAAATAAAGGAATACAAAAAGGGTAAAGCATGATGGAGAAATAATACATACATATATATGTATATACAATATGTATATTAATAATATGTAATGTACATGTGTATGCATGTTGAGATATATGGATATGGATATGGACATGTATATATATTATTGTATATGTATACATCATACATATTAATACATATTATATAATATACATATAATAATATATATATATTATGTATTATATAAACATATATGTAATTACATATAATATTAATATAACAACATAATATACCATATATTAATATTAATAATATATATGCAATATATTATTGTTGGATATAATAATAATATATGTTATATGAATAATAATATATATAATAATATGCATATCACATTACACGTAATATGTACATAAACATAGCATATAATAATATAGTATATGGTATATTAATTATATATTAATAATATTACATATATATTAATATATAATAACATAATATAATAATATTATATTATAATAATATATATTATAATAACATATAATAACAATAATACATAAACATCATCAACACCAACAACACACACGCACGCACGCATATACATATATAAACATAAAATGCATACGTTGCATGTATTCATATCATGCATACATGCATACATACATACATTATTTATTTTATATATATATATATATATATGTATGTATATATGTACATGAATACATATATACAATATACATCACACATACATATATATATATATATATATATATATATATATATATATATGTGTGTGTATATATTCAATATATATATATATATATATGTGTGTGTGTATATATTCAATATATATATATATATATATATATATATATATATATATATATATATATATATATATATATATATATATATACCCTGAATCCTAAACCCTAAACTCTTAAACAGCAATGACATACGTCAGGTCCTTGAAGTCGTCTGCAAAATGAACGCACTCGATGTGCACTGGGTCAACAACTGCAACACAATACAAGTAGGCCACAATGAGTTATGTGGAGGTGGAGACACAATGGTTTTAGTATTGGTTACGAGTATACGGGCAACCTGTGCTATACTAATATGTTGACTGGGCACAATACAATCGTTTCTCAATATACACTGCCAAGAAGGCTATTAAAGGAGCACTGTATATGCTTCGAAAGCACACAAATGTACCTTACATAACAGATCAAAACAGTCATACCTATTATAAGTGAATAGCGGAGTTGATAAACTGTTTACACACACACACACACACACACACACACACACACACACACACATATATATATATAAACTATAATAATATAACAATTCAATAATATAATAATACAATAGTATAATAATAGATATACAAATATATAAATATATAAATATATAAATATATAAATATATAAAATATTAATATATATATATATATATATATATATAGCTTAAAACACACGGTCGAATACTCACCTTGTAGGTCGTCGAAGAACATATGTTTATCTGCAAGATGGTAGATCAGCTGCTCCATGAGCTGACCCATCTCATAGCCTTCATTTGCCACTGCTGTGTCTGTGGCACTTATAGTATCTGTGGCATTTTCAGCATTTAAGCTAGCCTGTGCTGTTTCCACCGTACCGGTTTTGAGCCGGGATACATCCTTCACCAGCAAGCACGCAAATATGATTAGGGTCTCGTCAAGGTCCCATACATACACATGTTTGTACTTCTGTGTGTCTTTTATCCCAGCTGTCGCTCCGGATAAGTCTTCACATAATCTCTGCGTTTTGATTGGTGGGGAACTGTCCTCACTGTTCATACCCTGTTCACTGATTCGTGCCTGATCGGTAGATCTGATATTTGGCTTGTGTTCTGGAAGTACTGCATTTTCTTTTGTGTTGACTGGTGTTGCCTTCGGCTGCTTCTGGATCTTCTTGGCGGGCTCAAGACTGTGGACCTCTTCAAGCGTACGCTTGCTGAAACCAATGGATAGTGATATATATATATATATATATATATATATATATATATATATATGGTAAGTACACTGATAAACTTTGAAATAGAATGGAACATATATATATATATATATATATATATATATATATAATGTAAAGCATAATATATACACATGCATAAACATGTACACACACCCACACACCCACACCCACCCACCCACACACACACACACACACATATATATATATATATATATATATATATGTTTATACATAAATATAAATATAAAACATAATTGACACACATGCACATATATATATATATATATATATATATATATATATATATATATATATATATATATATGTAATGATATAAAAACAATATATATAATCTTTTTACATAAAATAATAATATATATATATATATATATATATATATATATAATATATATATATATATATACATATATACATATATATATATATATATATATATATATAATATATATATATATATATATATATATATATATATATATTTATATATGCATGTATACATGTATGTGTATGTATGTATATATATATACACTCAGACACACAGACACAGACACGGACACACACACACATACACACACACACACACACACACAATATATATATATATGAATGCATGCAACTAACTAAATAGACAAACAGTTGCAAATATATGTTATTCGATAAGGTCGTCGGAGAGCGCAATCACATTCAATACACCAGAGTATTTGTGCATAAGTAAGCCTTGACTTCTAAAGTAATGTAACAAGTGTATAGAAATTCCGGCATCCTAGCCCAACTAGTTGCTAAAATGTACACTAGTCATCGTACAAACCCATCTGTGGCAAAATCTGATCATCTAGTGTGTAACACACACACACACACATATGTTGTATGGGCGTTGTGACAAAATCTGATCATCTGGTGTGTAGTATATACACACAAATAGGTTGTATTGGAATTTTCCACGAGGACCGATGACAAAATCTGATCATATGGTGTATAATATACACAAATATTCACACACACCCATGTTAAATAAACTCGAACCGCTGTTCCACTATACTGCTCACACCCAAATATTCCCCACAGACTATGATAGTGGTATAGGCACCACCAACCATGACAGTCTTTTGGGTACTCCACTAACAGATGGTGAATGTACCTGATTTGGTCTGACATAGCGGCATAGGCATTCTATGGTACGGGACGAGGTTGCCGTATGGGCCGAGTTGTGACCAGTGCAGTTGATGGTGTTCACTGATATTCGATTGATTTTGAAGAGTCCGGCTTGGGAGTTTACTTGTACCGATACTTCCGTATGATTCTGGCTTGTAAGAATACATGAAATACATGCGTTTATGTATATATTAAAATATTTGCGTATGATCTACATACATGTGCCGTTCAATATCAAATAGCATGTATATGTACAGATCCATTGCTGGATGGCTAGCTCATGCAGATGGGTACGTTCAGTTGAGTGACATTGACAAGTCCCCCAAACCCTACACTTCATTCTATAGCTGTAATATGCGATTTATTGAGCAATCATACATGCTCATGACCTTGTGAAAATATGTATACGCATGCACGTATGTTTACTATTTACATAAATTTACAATAACAAGTAGTAACTGCATTATGTATTCAGCAACAGTCTGCTACTACATATATTTAAGGTTATAGTATATTAATAATCGATAGATATCGGACAGTATCTAATATGGTCACCAAGAGACCTAAGAACAATGGCCACTGTGAACTACAGCCGGTATATAAATAGGAAGCTTTTTACGACAGCTACGGAGCTATTTATAGTTTTGGCGGGAATTGTACGGCCGAGGGTGTCATCGGTGACTCATCTCTCCGACTCATTGGAGTATTTCAGCTTTTGGGTGGCTCGAAAAAAAAAGACAACAAAGACTTCTGCGGTCAGCGGTGTGTAAATAGTTTAATACAATAAATACAGTATACCGGTCATCTGCTGTATATTGAATACACATACACATATTCACATACATACAGGCGCACATAAATACATACATATACCTCGAATATTATAATAGATCACCCAACAAGAGTATAACTAGCACTGGCAACGAGCCAAACCTCACGGCGTCTAGATCTACTTGTAGTATTCTGCTCAATTAGTCTGTCGTTGCTGGAAAAGAAGGCCTCGGATTGTTCTTATAATCTTGTTGTAGTACGAGCTTAACATATAAATAATGGTAGGTCGTGTCTGGTGATATAAAATGGTTTCGATAATACCCGCGACAAGAAGGACTTTTCTTACTGAAAAGAATGCAGGTTTTGTATTGAAATACAGAACACAATCGCGCCTGTTCATGAATGCGTGCTTGCTTTGTACATCCGTCAAAGTTAGCTTCAATTA